>JARHVA010004229.1:17500-27500 GCA_037957365.1 Torreya grandis | reverse complement strand
GGTAGTTTAGATAAGGTTATGATTCAAAGTATTCTCATGGGTAAAAAGTCATCACTCATAGGAAAACATAGTTACCGACATTGATCAAGTGGAATTGACATCGATCAGGTAGGTATCGACATCAGTCATGTGCAAACTAGAGTCAGTGTTGTCAGGCAGGTGGAGACCAACGTTAGTTAGGGAATCGATGTTGGCAACTAGGTGGACATTGACATCGATCAGGGAACCAGTGTCGGTGATCAAGTGAGATCGACATCGATCGGGTGCAGACCAGGGTCGACCAAAAATGAATTTTGGGCAAATAGCAAGCTGTCAAGGAGTCTCAAACACCCATGAGGAGGATTGAAAGGGTAAGTAAGCCTCAAATTTGTTATTCCCCTTCTTTAGACTACTTTTTGCTCACTAATGGTCAAGAACTAGGAAGTTTTAAAGAAGTAGAGTAGGTAGAATTTAGGAAACAGTGGGAGCATGGCATGAATGAGGAAGTTGATTCCTTGGATGAGAATCAAATGGGAGATTTGGTAGAGTTGCTAGTAGAAAAGAAAGCACTGAAAGATGAATAGATTCCCAGGTTAAAGAAGAGAGAGAATGGACACATGAGACAGAAGGCCAGGGTATATGGTCTTGAGCAGGCTGTAGGACAATGAAGGTTTGACAGGTGTATGACAAAGCATGACTTTAGTCAATGTCAATGTAACCATTGTGTTTCCTTTACCAGGTTGGATAATATTAGCTACATTATCCTATTACTATATGTAGTGTGTATGTTTATTGCAGGGTCACACATGCAGGGAGTTGTTGAGCTAAAGGTAAAGTTAGTTCAGAGGTGTGTCATGAAGAATTTAGAAGCAGTGAAATTATTTGGCATGAGTATTCTTAGAGACAGGGAAGACCACAGGTTGATGTTGTCTCAGGATGATTATGTGAATAAGGTAGTGGCAAGGTTCAAGATGTAGGGTACAGAACCAGTTAGCACACCTATGGATGGACAGTTCACAAAACAGTGTCCCAATTCACATGATGAGGGTAAGTACATGTGTACTAGACCTGATATTGCCCAAGCAATGGGTGTTTTCAATGAGTTCATGGCCAATTCAAGAAAGAAGCACTGGAAAGTAGTTCAGTGGATTCTCAGGTATCTAAGAGGGACTAGCAGTAGGTTAACATGCTATGCAGGGTCAAGGACTTCTCTACATGGGTATGTAGATTCAGATGTGGCAGGGCACTTGGATGATAGTAATAGCACCATAAGATGTGTGGTGGTTGGTCTTCAAGATTGAACTTGAAGAGGGATACAAGCTAAAAAACAAATTAGATGATGTATAGGTATAGGTATAGGTGCAGTTATTTATCTCCAAGTGGGAGATTGTTAGGTTGTGGAGCTCAAAGCTTCACTATTATGCAAACTGAAGGAGGTTACTAAGTGCTAAAGAAATCAACGTTAGCATGATCAACCGACATCAGTCATATCCAGTTACAAAGCTGCCAACATCAGTCATGACTCAGCTGATGTTGGTCATCTCTAGACAGACAAGGACCGATGTTGGTCACCTGTGCATTCTAGAACTGTTAGTTACATGAATAGTTAGTTTGTTGAATGGCCAGTTTGCATGTAAAAGAC
Source organism: Torreya grandis (assembly GCA_037957365.1). Classification (NCBI taxonomy): domain Eukaryota; kingdom Viridiplantae; phylum Streptophyta; class Pinopsida; order Cupressales; family Taxaceae; genus Torreya; species Torreya grandis. The sequence goes on along the minus strand of JARHVA010004229.1, from coordinate 25,879 downwards.
TAATTTTAGTCTTGATTTTGTGTTTCTAATTATTGTAATTAGGAGTCTAATTATTATTTGCATGGGATCTATATAATAGACTCATGGGGCTGTATTGTAATCAAGGACAAGGAAGAGATCCTTCTGATTGTAAGATCTAGGTTTGCAGGTGTACAAGACTAGGTTGATCTGCAAGTTGTGCAAGTTTAGGGGAGATCTACATGGTAAGTAAGATCATTTGATTTGTAGGTTGCTTCAAGTTCAAGGGAGATCTACTTAGAGTACTTTGAGTACTTGTGTACTGGTAGTATTGTTACTAACTGGTGGAGGGTACAACTCTTTGTTTGAGTTGTGGTTGTAATTGGTTTTGAGAGAAAGAACTCATAAGGGAGAGTTACTGGTATGCCCTAGAGGTGTGGGAAGAGTGTGATCTCTTCATTGTATTTCCTTCTAGAATGAGTTGAAAACAATTGTGTATTGTCTCTCAAATTCTGTGTTGTTTCTAATTTCTAGTTACTCATTACTTCTGGTTAAATTCTATGTTTAGTTGCTTATACAAGGTAATCAATTATGCTCCTAATCCTGACATGTATATGTGTATATATATGTGTATATGTATATGTATATGTGTATGTATATATATGTATATGTATATAGATATATATATATATATATATATGTATGTATGTATATGTATATTTATATGTATATATACATATACATATACGTATATGTATATGTATATGTATATGTATATGTATATGTATATATATATATATATATATTATATATATATATATATATATATATGTATATATACATATACATATACATACATATATATATATACACGTACATATATATACATATATATATATATATATATATATATATATGTATATATGTATATGTATATGTGTATATATATGTGTATGTATAAATATAAATATAAATATATATATGTATATGTATATGTATATGTATGTATGTATATATATATATATATATACACACACACATACATACATACATACATATATATATATATATATGTGCGTATGTGTGTATATATATATGTATATGTATATATATATATATATATATATGTATATACATATATGCATATATACACATTATTATTTGTATCTTAATTCTTAGGGATTTAATATGTGACTATACATATGTATGTATGTATGTATGTATGTACTTGTATTCAAATACTGGACTTTTATAAGTGATTGTATATATATGTAAATATACACCTGTAATCAATAGATAGACTTTAATGTGACTGTATTCATTACATTTAAAAATATGAATTTATTTGTTTGGGAAAATTGGAGGATATGGATTCCATTCAGTTTGTTTTGATTTAGATTCAAACAAAAATATACATTTAGAGCATAAATTATAGTTTAAACTCTAAGCCATGTTACGGAATCCTATGTTATTCATACTTATGTATTTATGGATTTGATAACTTACTGTGTAGTCACTGTGTGTAACATGGGTATGGGTAGATGACTAATGTGACTGTAGGGTATGCATTTAGATTTATATGAGTATATATACCATTAAAATGTTAAATAAATCATGGTAAGGTTTATATATTCATTATGATTATGAACTCTGCATAAACTTAGATATGATTGTGATATCAATTATTTTATTAAATAAAACCCAAGTTGGGTATTAAACTATGTGTTTCTGATTGTTTTATTAAACAAGACCCAAGTTGGGTATTCAGATGTGTGTTTTGTGTTGTTTTATTAAACAATAAATAAGTTGGATAAAGGTGACTATGTTCTTATATTTACTCATATGAACTAAACTTAATTATCAAAATATGAATGATTGATGATATTTAATTGATCAAATAGTTTTGATGATTAAAGGAATAATTGAGTTGGATTTATAGAATTTTGCATGTTTTATTTATCATGATTAAATGGAATTTCATAGTTTAATGAAAAAGGTTATGTGGCCTTTATTTGTGAACTAAATGTATACTTAGTGTATATAGTATACTCTAAGGTGAATGATACTAGATGTCGTCATAGTAGTATAATGTATAAATGAAGTATTTATAATATATTCGTGTGTGTGAGTACACACACACACACACTAAGGAGAAGGATAGTGGATATCATCTCAATAGTATAATGTATAAATGAAGTATTTATAATATATATATATATATTCACACATACGGATATATTATAAATACTTCATTTATACATTATACTATTGAGATGATATCCACTATCCTTCTCCTTTGTGTGTGTGTGTGTGTGTGTGTGTTTGTGTGTGTTATATAGATGTTATGAAAATAACAATGTGTAATTGATGCTTGCTTATATTTGGTTAGTATAAAATCATTAGAATGTTCAAAGATTTAAATATATAACATTTAAGATGTTTTGGACTCATTTTTGTTATATGTGCAATATAAATAATTTATTAAGCCTATGTTTTAATATTGTTTCACGGATAAATAATATTATAAGTTGCTTAGTGGTTAAAGTAATTGATGGTTTAGATAATCATTACCCAGATGGTATGGTATATTAAGGACTATTTTTGGATTCTGTTTATTATTTTTAATAAACTAGATTTATGGATTCAATTCACATCATTTGATGGACTAAATAAATGTATGTCATATTTCTCTAGTTAGCATATTTTTATTAACTAAAGTGAAATATTATGAATTAATCTATTAGTTTTTATATTATTTCCTTTTTACTGAATCTCACTTTCATGACCCTAAATAAGCATTGGCCAAATTCCACTAGCTTAATTAGCACCATTAGTGCAAGATGAGGTGTAATATGATCAAGTGGTGTGTATGAATTTGAAAAATCCTAGAGATCATTTATTATTGAAAACTTTAGCCAGAGTAATGTTTTATAAATATTTTCATTTCATATGTTTATATAGTTTTCATATTGTATAATATCATATTAAAAGAAATTTCTATATGGTACACATTATGTGTTAGATATATTCCACACATGGGTTCTAGTTTGTTACTCTAGATTCCTGCACCTTCATTATCTATCCATCCATCAAGGGAGGGCCATCCTAATGTTTGGGAGATAGTGCAGGGGATGTATAGTCTATGGTCGGTGTGGAAAAGTGCTTAGATGATCCTCTCCCTTCCAACTTGAGTATTATTCTTGAGACTACACTTGAGATTACATATTGATACTTGAGTTGTAGAGACTCTGCTTAGAGAAACTTTGTATCATGTTTTATTATTTTTGACATTTTTACGTATTACTAAAAATTGTATCATTTATACATTATACTTCTACAACAATGACTGTAATGTTTTACCAATGGTGTCTAAATTTGTACTATTTCATTTATTTTGATATGTAGTAGTTATTGTTATTTTAGTATTATCAATGATTTGTATATTTGTTCATGGTGATCCTTAGCTAAGTGGACTAGAAATTTTTGGTTAACTAAATTAATACATTTAGTCAAAGATCACTCATTAGGTTTTTCAAGGTGGAACCTATATGTTCAATATGGGTATTTTTTTTTTAATTATTTCTATATTTCAATAAAACCCAATGGGGTTGTTACATTGTGGTATCATATCTAAGGGTCAAAATCAAGGATTTAATGTGTCTACTAATGTAAACATATTATCCTGATAAATATAAATATAAATGGTATATGTTAGACTGGTAGGTGAATTTAATTTGAATAATAAACCCCCTTATGATCCAAACTAGTTTTCCACTGAACAAGATACAAAGTTAGACCAAATCCTCGTAACCATGCAAAAGACTAGGGATCAAATTATGTCCTCAGAATAGGATGTGCCTATACATGAAGAATAAAATGGTCTTGAAGACCCTAAATATCATGATAATGGCCAAAAACATCTTCAAGAGTCTTAAAGGCATGAGGAGGTGCTAAAGGATGCAAGAGCTTGAGTAGCTACAGAGTTAGCATGAGACATGAAAAAGGTGAACCCACCCAAGTTTGATGGAAATTTATTAGGGGATGGAGATGAAGCATGTATAAAATAAATGGGGAAGTATTTTGAGATTTGTAATTATTTTTAGGTCACAAAAGTAGTTTGGGGAGCTTATTACCTTGTTGGTGAAGAAAAAACTTGGTGGGAAAACAAGAAGCCCGATATGAACCACAATTCAACCACCACCACTTAGGAACATTTTATGACACTATTTAGGTCATGATGGATTCCACATCTATATTTTGACCAAAATATTATATATTTTTATAATATTAAGCAAGGGGATTTATCAATGAATGAATAGTAGGATAAATTCACATATTTTCTTAAGTATGTACCTTAGTATCACATAGATGAGAATTTTAGAATGAGTAAATTTATCATGGGACTGAAACCCCAAATAGGCTATGAAGTAGATGTACATGATCCATTTATCATGGATTATGTGTTTGATAAGGTGATCAATCAAGAGAAAAATTGAAATCTCTTTCCAAGTCAGAAATAAGTTTTAAAATAAATTTAGAAGTTCCAAACCAACTTTTAAGAAGACTAATTGGAAGTAGAGGAATGGAGATTCCAAGGGTCAATTTAAGAAGAATAATGCCAATTTCAACAATGGTTTAGGGAATAGAAAACTTGGTAATGGTTTCAAGGGTGGTTTTAAGGGAAACCAAAAGACTAAGAAGAAAGGACCAATTGGAGGTTTCTTAATTTGTGAAGGTGACCATATTTATATAGAATGTCCTTAGGATAAATCAAATAACAAGGGTTCAACTTCTCAAAAAGGTACATTTAAATAATAGATTCATGTACCTATTGACAATCGAGAGGTTGAGAATAAATCTTCCCTCATAAAACTATCAAGTATTTTATTCAAACATCTAATTTATATTTTAATTAATATATGAGATAAAAATTGTTTCATTGATCCTATAATGCTTAGAAAATTATATATAAATTTCGGAGTGATGGAAAATGCATGGTCAATACAATATGGGAATGAGTTAAAGGTCAACATTGACAAGTATCTAGTTGAAGCGCATATTACGTTTCCAGAGATCACAACAATAATAGATATTTATGTAGCACCATTAGGATCATATGATGTGATCTTAGGAGTCAATTCTCTTGTGAAGCATAAATTTAAGGTTGATTTTTTTTCTAAATAAGGTTGAGTATCAAGATGATTTTGTAACTTAGACACAACTTTAGGGAAAGATATTAGAGTTGAAGCTAAGGAATATTTATAAAATTAAACTCAAGAAACATCAAAGGAAGGGATGCTAGGCATTTATCATTAAGGTAAATTATATGGAATAATCTAAGGAACCATCTATCAAAGATTATCATTTTCTAAGAAACTTACATGATGTGTTTCAAGAAGAATTACCAAGGTTACCACCTAATCACAAGTTTATTTTCTTGATTGATATCATTCTTACATTAGAACCATAGTCTAAGGCATTACACAGAATGATAAATATTGAATTGGTTGAGTTAAAGTCACAACTTCAAGAGTTGTTGATGAAAGGTCTAATTTCACTGAGTATGTCATAATGGGTTGATTTAATTATCTTCATCAAGAAGAAGGATGGCACTCTTCCACTATGTATAGATTATAGGATGTTGAATAAAGTAATGATCAAGAATAGATATGTGTTGCCACACATTACTAATCTTTTTGATCAAATGCAAGGGGAAACCATACTTTATAAGATTGATTTTAGAGTAGGGTATCATTATTTTAGCATCTGTGAAGAGGATATTCTGAAAATAGCATTAAGGACTTGATATTAGCATTAAAAATCCATGGTATTAATATTTGGATTAACAAATTCTCTAACAATATTTATGAATCATATGAATGTGTTGAGAGATTACTTAGATTATTTTTTTTGGTGTTTCTTGATGACATGCTCATTTATTCTAAGGATGAGGAAGAATACTTACAACATATAGAACTAGTTTTGAAATGTTTATGGAGGCATAGATTGTATGGTAAAATGTCTAAATGTGCATTTTTACAAAAGAAGGTGCATTATGTAGGACAATTATCTCAAAGGATTGTATTTCAGTGGATATAGTATATATAAGAACCATTATAGAGGGGTTGACACCAAAGAATGTGAATGAGGAAAGTATTGTCATGGGATTAGTGGTATATTATAGGATATTCATTATTAATTTGTTTAAAATAGCTAATCCAATTGGCATTCTTTAATGAAAGAATTAGAGTTTAATTTGGTCAGATAAGTGTGAGGTACTTTTTTAAGAACTTAAAATCAGTCTTACTTCAACACTAGTGCTAAGATTTCATGATTTTAATGGTCAATTCTCAATGATCATTAATGCATCTAGAAATGTACTTAGAGGAGTTATTATGCAAGATGGTTTAGTGGTAGCCTATGATTCTAGGAAAATGAATCCATATGAAGTGAATTATGCCCATCATAACCAATAAATTGAGATAATTGTGCATGCTTTACAATTTTGGAGGAATTATCTATGGGGAAAATTGTTTGAGCTCAAGACTAATAACTTAGAACTCAAGTACAACTCTATCCAACCGAATCTGAATGATTGTCAAAGATGATGGTTATAGTTATTATTTGATTATGATTTTGGTATTAATTGTATCTAAGATATAGAATGTAAAAAATAGTTGTGGCTACTATTAGGAGTACTTTCATAGATAAAATGATTAATATTTTTCTTGGAAATGAATTTTATGATCATGTTAGGAAAGAACTATCTAAGAATGATTATAATACTAGGTATAAGAGATTCAAAATAGAGAATGATGGTATCTTATAGTATAACAATAGGATGTACATGTTAGATAGAGAGAATCTAAGGATCACAGTGATAAATAATTTGCACAATTCCCCATATTTAAGACATCCATGAGTAACCAAGATCATGTTTAAACTTAGACCACTCTATTTATGTAAAGGATTCAAGAGAGATGCAACATATTTTATGTTTCATTATCTATAATGTAAGATGTGAAAGATGAACATGTGCATCGAGTTTGATTATTTTATCCACATTACATACTAGAATGGAATTGGTAGGTGATTAGTATGAAATTTGTCGAATGTTTTCCATTATAAAAAGAAAGACATGACATGATCTTGGTTATAGTTGTCAAACTAACCAAGTTAGCTCACTAATACCAAGAAAATTGATAGATAATGGATCTATGCTTGTGAAGAGATTCATAAAATAAGTGTATCGATCGCATGGTTTTCTAGAGAAGATCATTTATGATCAAGATTTGAAGATAACTTCTAGCTTTGGTTTGACTCTAAATTCATATCTAGGTATGCAGTTAAAATTTAGCACTACATATCACACATAAACTAATGGAATACAAAGCAAGTTAACTAGATTTTAAAATATCTCATTCATATGTATTACATGTATAATAAATAAAAGTGGGAGGAGTACCTTGCATTGGTTATGTTTTATTACAATGTATACAAATCAACATTTAATATGGCTCCATTTGAGGCATTATATGGAAGGAGGTGTAGAACACCAATCAGTTGGGACAGTTTGAAAGAGTAAGTCAAGACAATTATGTAGAGCTTGGTCAAGGCCATTGATATTAAGAAAAGTTATGTTGATCTGAATTAAATAGCTAGGCAATTTTATGTTGGTGACAAAGTGTTTTTTTAGGCTAAGCCTTAGAAAATCTTGATTAAATCTGATATGTTAGTGAAACTTTCAAGGAGAAATGTGGGACCCTTTGAGGTTTTAGAAATGGTCAAACCTATAGAATATAGGATTACATTTCCACTAGATCTAACTCTTTTACATAATGTTTTCCTTGTGTCTTATCTTAAAAAGTATATTATTGATCCTTCACATGTGTTAGATTTGAATGCTTTGTAGGTTTTGTATCCCAGGGTTGTTATGGTAGAACCTATTAGATTAATTAACATTCAAAAAATCTATTTTCATAATAGAGAAGTGTCATAGTGCAAGGTCCTATGGGATCAATATTATGAGGATAGTACTACTTAGGAGGATTATGACGAGTTTTATAGGCTATTTCCAAATTTTTTTGCTTGATTTGCTGCTACATATTATATTATTTTTTGTTGAACAATGTTTTAAATTCATAACTTATATTTGAATAAATGTCATCAAGATGATGGCCAAAGTTAGAGGGGAAGGATGCCACATCCTGATTTCTCTCTAACCTAAATAACCTATTTCAGCTATGGATTATAATGGTCTATTAGTTGATTAAGTAATAATAGATTAAGCTTGATGACATATGTTGTTTATGTGATAGTTTATGTTTCTTAATTTACATGATTAATCGCTATGAGTTAGCAGTACTTTTACATTTTGTGTATAGTGATCATGTTTGATTATTTTAACACATTTTTTTATGG
>JARHVA010004229.1:0-12500 GCA_037957365.1 Torreya grandis | reverse complement strand
GTCACATTTACTAAACTCAGACTACAAGTCTATGTGTTCTAGTAAAAACTTTGTTGTTAGGTACTAAAAAAGGTATAACTTTAAAATGAGTACACAAAATTCCTTGAAATTTGATAGGCATGAGATTTAAAAGTTATTTTAAATGATTCTAGTAGTTTTAGGTCCTTAAAATATGTCTAAAATAGGATATTTGTGGTTGTGTTTTCTACATGCCTAAGTAAATAAGAACTAAGACTTTATTTTTATGTCCTATTCAAGGATTGAGAGAAATAATTAGTAAACACCTATGTATTAGGTCAAATAAGGTGGAATTTGATATAAGTATCCTATTGAAGTCACATAATCATTGTTCAAAGGGGAATTATTCATTTTGAAATAATGATAGAACCATTAGGCTGAACTAAGTTTTTTTTAATGTAAGTTGATCATTCTTTAAGTATAAGCAATGACAAACACCTATATGTTCAATTATGTAACATTTAAGTGAATGTAAAAGTCTTACGTATTATCTGAGGAGTATGATTGTTTAAAAATTTGTTAAATAAATTATGTTAACATTCCTAATATAGTTATATAAAGATAAGATCAAAGGACTATAGATTATGTTTTTGTTTGAGGAATAATAAAGAAGGTTAAATTTTTTGATTAAAGTGGAAAAGCATAAAGAGGAATTAGGGATCACTATTAACATAGACAGGCTTATAAATTGAGTTGAGAATATTAGGATAAAAGTGTATTAGTTGAGTGAATTAATACTTTTTTAAATAATAAATTCTCATTTGACTATTTCAAAGTTATCTTCAAGAACTAGACCATAGAAAGAGAAAAAACCAGTTGATTGAGGATAGAAATACTAAGGTGAATGTATTCTAATTTATTAAAAAAGTATGGTAAGAGTTATATCATCAATTTGATAAGTTTTTAAGTAAAAGATACATAGGTAAAGACTAAAATCCTATTGCATTCATAAAGCTAACTATGATCAGGCCTATTGAAGCCTTATTTTTTTAAATCATATTGGTAATAGAGTCAGTTGAAAAATAATGAGGATCCCATCATATTGGTATTATAGCTTAGAATAATATATTATAAAGTTTGAAAATAAATATAAGAGTAAAATAGTTTGAGGGTGATTTGATAAATAAGAAATTTAATAAAAGGTTATGTAGTCATATATACCATTGAGGCTTAATAAAGTGAGAAAAGAGAAGAGTTGGGTTAGGCATAAGAGGAAGAAGAGAAGTACAAATCAATATTAAAGGACAACAAAGAGAGAACTAGATTAAAAATAAGAGTGAGAAAAGTAAAGAATAAGATATTCAAAAAGAGGTATACGGGATGAATTATGCCTTAACATGTTTAATGTGATAGTTAGAAGAGTGGAACCATTTAGATCAAGTATTATTCATGAGATTCTATAATGTGGTTAATTGGCTAACTAAATAAATTGAAAAAAAGAAAAAGAGGTGGCAAGAAATACGAAGTCTAAAAAAGATGTTAAGGGTGATATAAGATAAAAATAAAAAATAAATTTTAGAGTAAATAAAGCATTAGTATTTATATGCTAATGGTTTGTTTAATTACGTCATTGCAAATATGTAGGATTTTAAAGAGGGGGTTTAATTTGATGTCTCAAATTTTGAAAAGAACAAAGACAATTAGTTAAAAATGAACCACAAAGAGTTGGTACCATGTGAGTAGCTCAATAAGGTAAATGAAGAGTAGTATATAAGTAAAAATAAATGAGTTATCTTGGAGGTGTTGACCAATTTTGGTCCTACAGGCCAAAAATTGGGCTCCCTTTTCTTTCCTTGCTATCCTAATTAGCTAGTCTCTGATGTCTTCACCTTACTACGATTGTGGGTTTTCCCTTTGTAATAGGCCTTATTTTTATAAATAACCAATTGATTTGAGTCTTTTAGGTATTTTGAGTTGATCTGGGGCTTATTTCACTTCAAGAAAATTACCTCAGACAAGCCTTTTATTAGTAAAAGAATGGGCTAGTTTCAAATAAATATAGGTCTTTTACAAAACTCCAAAGGTCAAGTTCCCTTATGGAGGGCAGGAAGGTAATAAATGTGATCATTCAAGCAAGATCTGAAGGACAATTTTGGACCCAAAGTGCCCTTATGGAGGGTATAAAGCACATTTGTAAGAGATCAAGATAGAAAACCTGAAAGGGAAGTTTCCTTTGGAAAAATTGACAAGTCAAACAAAGGATTTATTTAGATTTTTTATCTTAAGAAAATCCATGAAGAAACTAAGGACCAAATTCCTTTAGACAACATGCTTGAAGGAAGTCCTTTAGACTTTTATCTAAATAAATTTACCAAAAGAAGGCTGAGACATTGAAGGCATGATTTCCTTTGGGAAAAATGTCTGAAGGAATTCCTTCAGACATTTTGTCTAAAGGAATGTTGGATGACAAAGGAACCCAAAGGAACCTGAAAGGTAGGTGCCTTTGTGGAGGGCTCTTGGCTATCAAAAAAGGACTTTTCCTTTTTATGAAAGGTCATTTTCCCTTTAGAAAGGTTCATTTTACAAAAGCTGAAGGAATTGCTAAAGGACAATGATGGGCCCGAGAACATCAAGTTCAACATGATGAACTAGCCTTTGAAGGTTCAAACATCTGGTGATGTGACCGTGAATGTCAAATTCAAGGTAGTAAAAGATTCATTAGTTTTTAAATGGTGATGGGCCCATGGACATTAATTTTATGGTGATGAGATAGCCGTATTTTTTTCAAATATTTATGGATGGGCCCATGCATGTTAAATTCAAGAAGATGGGTCAATCATCAGAGAAAAAGTTAAAGGACATTTCCTTCAGACATTTTTCCCAAAGGAATTCAAATGTTAAGTGACCCACCAAGAAAGGAGCCAAGAGGAGTCAAAGAATAACTCAAGAGCTCAAATTTCTAGAAAAGACAAGAAGTAGCAAGGAAAGGGAGAACATAATAGTAAATCTAGAATGCATCCATGCACACATATGATAACACTTGGAACATTCCAAAAGACACAAACCAGACCAGCCTAGGTGGTAAAAGAGGTGTCAGTAGGAGAATTTATTTCTTGTAGATGAAATAGAATCCACCAAAAACCCATCAAAGGGAGCATGAACATTCAATAGAGTGACCCATTTTTTCTTTATTTAGCATTAATGAGTAGAGAGTTGCAAAATTTTTAAGGGGAGGTGGCCTTATTTTTCAAAGAATAAGGTGACCCATGCTTTAGTAAGAATATTAAATGCAATTGAGTAGTAAAAGTCAATGTCTGTGACATATATAGTGTGGTTCTTCTAGACATATTGATGGAAAGATGATACTAGAATGAGCAGATTCCTCTTACCAAGGTGTTTAATGTATTATGGGTCACTAGTTCCTTGAAATGACTAAGGATCTTTCTCTAAGTTCTATATATTTTAACCTCTCAGCTAAAAAAGATATCTCTCACTTGTGTATGGTGAAGCCCTAAAAATTTTACCTTTTAATCAAAATAAGCATGTTTTACCTCCATCTAATTTGTTATACTTTTTAATATGTCTATGTATCTACATTGTGTTTAGTCATTTTATCTTAATGCTTTCATAGGTCAACACCATCATATCTAGCATATCCAAGACCACTTTCTATAGGTTAACAGGAAGTGCCCATGTTGGAGCATAGAGGCAAAAGAGCAATTATCTAACAGTGTGCTTCTAGAGTACCTATGGTAGGTTCTTTCTCATTATATCTACATTAAGCCCCTTGTTAAAACACCATGTAGTCTAGTTTTTTGTTCAAATGAAGTTTATGTTCACTCCTTTTGATATAAAGTGTTGATGAAGCTAAGTAGATTGAATCATTTGGTGCATCACCATTTTTAGTTAGGTTCTACTTTTGTAATATCCTTCTCTCTTTTCACCCCCCCCCCCCCGCATTATTAACAGTAGCAGTTAAGGACCTCAAATGTGCATCAAGGGGAGCTAACCCTTATCTAGAGATTCATTCCTTAATTTTTCCAAGCCCACAATAAGGGGAATGTATCCATTATGCCACATGGAAGAAAGAAGTTGAGCCTTATTTTAAAGGGTGAAATCTATAGCATCAATAGTTTTTGGCATGCCTAATGGGAACATTTTTTTATGCTCTTAGAAGTTTCAATATTGGTGCTAGTCCTATTACTGTAAGAGTGAGAAAGCGAACCTAGCATCTGGTGACACCATTTTTAAGAACTTAATTTTTGGTTAGAGATCATCCTAGCATCCCATGCCTAAGGTCACCACAAGATCTTCTTCTAAGGGTGTTCCTTTTGAATTCGTTGAGCTTTCCTTAAACTCAACAAAGTGGCTAAGGTTTGCAAGTACTCATACCTACATAAGAAGACCCAGGTTGAACCCTATCATCACCATGGCATTACCTTTTGTATCCTTTAATGGTCAGAGCCCTTTAAACCTTATGCAATATGACCTAATCCTAAGGACAGCCCTTAAGAGTGTTCCTCCTTTTAATGGAGAGGGGCCTATTACTACTATTGAGCATATCATAAATATAGACAACCTCTACAACATTCATAATGTCACCAAAGAGAACATAGCCAACAGGTTACTAGTATTGTCTTTTAAGGGCAATATTTTAGACTAGTATGGGACCTTTCCTATGAATTTAGTTGGCTCATGGAATGAATTAGGCACCCTCTTTACAAATAGATTTGGAGAGAAGATTGACCAGCTCTCTCTAGCTGAGCAATTAACCACTATGAAAAGAGCTCTATATAAATTTATGCAAGATTTTAATACCAGGTTCCAAAAGAATTGGGATAGGATCCCTATTTTAGTGAGGCCAACCCAAAGCTATGATTTCCTTCACTACTTAAAGGATTTGAATAGTGACATTGTTTTCATGATACAGTCCATGGGAGGACAAGTTTTACCCACTACCTGTGAAATAGCCATAGCCACCAGAAATTGTTTGGTGCAAGCATGAAAGATAGCCCCTATACCTCATATACCACTCTTTCTTGAATTACAACCCTTTATTTAAACTAATGCACCCACTTTAGCTCCTCTAAATGGTGTATAAAATTTGACTTCCACCTCACCAAATGACCTCCATGAAGTCAAGAGTTTTTTACAAAGTGTTACAAATGAATTGGTGGCTCTCAAAAGGCAACAAACTCAAAGCTATCAATTAAATCAAGGATACTAGTAGTTTATACAAATTAATAGACCTCATTTCCAAAATTATAACCAAGGATAGGGTCAGAATACCTAGGTCAGACCATATCAAGGTTATAATCTAAGTACCCCTTCATCATCCAAAGCTCTTTTTCCCATTCAAAATAATTTGGTACAACCCTTGGGGTATGGTCAAGAAGAGGTGGCTTATATTAATGAGTTTCTAAATTAATGTATGAACACTAAAGATAATCAAATAGCCCAATTCCCATGTTTTTAGGTGTCAGCACAACCTAAGATGAACAACAGGAAGACTCAGTCTAATTCCACTCTTATGAACCACCTAGAAGGAGAATTCTATGTAGTCAATTATGTGGGGAGTATGAATAACTAGGGTGATTATGTTTCAGCCAATACTAGGTTCAAAAATATAGCTATGGAAGAAGCTTAGGTAGTTACTCAAGCATCTGCAGCAGCTGTTTCATCACAAGGGAACTAGAAGTTTCCAAATTATAAGCCATCAATTGTAACCTCAACTCCTTGGCTTACACCTCATGATGTAAATGCCCCTAAAGAAAATTCAAAAGGGATCAACCCTCAAATCAATGTGGTGGGCCACATGAATAATTTATACATGAATATCTCATTATGGGATTACTTATCAATGCTAGGACAAAAGGATATACTCTAGAAGGAATTACATTGGCTGAATTAACAAGTTATCCCATCAAAAGTTGATAATGTGTTGATTATGAATGGGGCCCCTTCCATGGTAGGTCAAGCAAAGAAGGATGAAAAGTTTCCTCCTTTCTATCTATCCTTAGACATTATAGATTTATTGGCTCATAATTGTATTATTGACAGTGAATCAAGCACCTTAGTAATGCCAAAATGCATAGCTAATAACCTAGGACTCAAATATGAGGAAATGACCAAGGGAGTCCTGTAGTTAGATGGATCACTAGCTAAAACATTAGGAGTGGTAAGAGGCTTGAATATAATTCTTCACACCTATCTAACCTTATCTATTCCCATGATGTAGTAGTGGCAGATGTTTCCCCCTACTTTACTCTCTACTTATCCAGGGATTTGACATCCAAGATAGGTGGCTACTTAGCAACAAATTGGTCTTACATGTTTTTGGAACTAAATATGGAACTAAAGTGAAGATTGAGTTAGATCCCATCCATAGAGAACATCTAGATCCATAATCACTCATGGTGGAAAATGTCATCTACACCATCATTGATGAGGAAGAATTCCAAATAGACCAATCTCCACCCTCTTCCCTTGAAGGAGTTGCTGACCTACTCTTAGATGAATGGGGAAATGACACTTTTGAACATGACCCATACAAATTCATCAAATATGAAGGTCTTGGATTTTATTACATGCATGAAGAAGGTAATTTCATGCAAAATTTCATGAAGGTAAACTAAGAGAGCTGTGGTTTGTGGCAACTCTTCTTCGATGGATCAAGAAGCAAATTGGGAGCTAGTGGTGGAGTAATGTTAGTTTCACCCTCAAAATAAATATACTTCTCAAATTTTAGGTTCCAATTCTCCTAAACTTGTAACGTTGTATAATATGAGTCTCTCAATCATGGTTTAGAGTGGGAAAAGAAAAGAGGAATAAAAGAATAATAGGTTTTTGGAGATAGTGAGTTAATTATAAACCAAGTGAGAGGTTGAAATTTGACAAAAAAATTCTTAATTAAGTCTTACAAGCATAGGGTGTGGGATCTAATAGAAATTTTCCTAGATTTCAACATTATTTCCATTCCAAGAGAACAAAATAAGTAAGCAAACATACTAGCAGTAGTTGGTGCTTAGTTTGACATTCCCAAGGGAATAGGTCAGGATAGCAATCAACACCATTTAAAAATGATAATAAGACCCTCTATACCTGACAATGTCACCAATTGGTAGGTGTTTAATAGTGACCAATACATAAAACTCTTCTTATAATAGGAGGTTGAGTTTGCTTCTAGGAATAAATCCAAGCTACAATAATAATATGATGGCCAGATTATTCAACTGAAGAACAACAAACATCCTAAAGGTTTAGTCACTCTCAAAAGCATCTTCAATGAGGATGACCAACTCAAAAATGATAAATCAAGCATCACAACCAAGAAATAAAATTAAGAAAGAGTCAAAATATTCAAGGATAGGCTACTTGCACTTGGGAAGGTATGTACAAATGATGAAAGTCATTATTTCATTTTGTTATGCCAAGAGTTTGTTGATGCTTTACTTGGGAGTATAGTGACCTAAAGGGTTTTGACCCAAGATTGGCTCAACACACAATTGAGATGGAGGAAGGTGCCAAACCCATCAAACAAGAAAAAGGCCCATAAATCCAAATATTGAGCCTCTCATGTAGAAGGAACTCACCAAGCTGATTAAGTCGAGAATTATTTTTCCTATCAAACACTCTTCTTGGCTAGCTAATCTAGTCCTTACTAGGAAGAAGAATAGAGATGTCAGACTATGTGTTGATTTTAGAGACCTCAATAGAGCCTAGTTAGGAGATCACTATCCCCTCCCAAGTATGGAGTAGATCCTCCAAATAGTGATAGACAATGAATGTTTCTCCTTCTTGGATGGGCATTTAGGGTACAATCAAATTTTAGTGCAAGACTAAAATTAGTACAAGACAACCTTCACTACCAAGTTGGGGAAATTTTGACTACAGGAAGATGCCATTCAGACTATCAAATGCTATAGCTACATTTCAACAAGCCATGGATATGGCTTTTTAGGGTCTGATAAATAGTATTATATTTGTATATCTTAATGATGTGATAGTCTTCTCTATGGATGTAAGACAACATCTAAAACACCTGAGGTGAATCCTTAAGAGGTGTAGAGAGTTTGGTATCTCTCTCAACCCAAAGAAATGGATGTTTGTTGTCCATAAAGGCAAACTCCTAGGTCATGTCATTTCAAAAAGGGGCTTGAGCATTGATCTAGAAAGAGTACATGCCATCCTAACACTATCTTTACTTAAACATAAGAAGGGTATGCAAATCTTCTTTGGAATAATAAATTTTATTAGGAGATTTATCCCTTGTTTTGCTAAAATAGTCAAGCCACTAACTTCCATGTTGAAGAAAGATGAAAATTTTACATAGACAACATAAAGGAAGGATAGTTTTGAAGGGATTAAGCAAGCTATTGCCCAAGCTCCCACCTTGACCAGTCCTAATTTATCCAAGTATTTCAACCTTTACACCTTTGGAAATGAAGAGGTAATCTCTGCGATGCTCACTCAAGTAAATAATGAAAGCCTTAAACAACCTCTCGCATTCTTTAGCCAAGGTCGAGAAGGTTTTGAAGTTAGGTACACATATGTTGAAAAATAGTCACTTAAAGTTATACAAAGCCTAAATAAATTCAGATATATGTTGTTAAAGAACAAGATTCATATCATGGTGCCACATCTAAGTGTCAAGGATTTCTTGATTATCCATGATTTAAATGAAAAGAGGGTAGGGTTGATCACCAAGGTAATGGAATATGATGTGGATATCAAAACCACCAAGTTAGTAAGGGGAAGAGGGATGTGTGGAAACCTTGCTATAGAACTTAAACAACAAAAAGAGGGCATTTTTTTACTCTATGATGAAGCTGCAATAGAAGAACCTATAGTTATAAAGGACTGGGCACAAGACATGACTCATTTCCCCCATAAGGCTTTGATAGGACTAAGAGGAGGTATTTTAGGATCCAACACTTCCTTATGTCCTGGTTGATGGAGTTTTGTTTATAAAGTATTTTTCAAGGGTACTCTTAAGATGCATAGACTCAAATTAGGTCAACAAGTTACTATCTGAGTTTCATGATGGACCAGCTAGTGGTCACTTTGATCTTAAGCCTATAGCTATAAGGATTATGAGGGCTAGTTACTTTTGGCCCACTTTATTTAGAGACACTCATGCCTAGGTACAAAAGTGCTAAAAATGTGCTCTCTTTGATGGAAAACAATGACTAGCTATAATGCCTCTACAACCTATTCAAGTAGAACAACCATTCATATAATGGGGTCTGGACTTCATAGGGGTGATCAACCCTCCTTCTAGTACTGGACATAAGTGGGTCTTGACTAACATAGATTATTTCAAAAGATGGGTATAATATATCACTTTAAAGGAAGCCAATGAAAGTGTAGTCCTATACTTTTATGAAGGCTTTGTGATAATATTTGGAGTCCTAGCTACCATCATCTCAGATAATGCATTAGATTTATTGGGAAACAAAACAAGCAATTGGGCGTTAGGATACAATATTTATCTTAGTACTTCTTCCAACTACTACCCATAAGGAAATGGGCTAGCTGAGTCCACCAATAAGAATCTGATCAGGATCATTAGAAGGACAATGGAATAAAATCAAAGGACTTGGCACACCAAACTAAAAAATACCTTGTGGGTAGATAGGGTCACTCCAAAAGAGTAGTTGGTAATTCACCATACACACTTGTGTATGGAAGGGAAGATAGAATTCTTGTTTCAATTGAATTGCTAGCCTTGGATCTTGCCCACCAGTTGTAATTGGAAGAAAGTGATAGCATGGAAGTTAGATTTTGTGAATTAATGGAGCTTCAAGAGGTAAGAGATCAGGCCATGGTTTCCATGACTAGATGTTAGCAGAAAACAAAGAAGCATTTTGATAGGAAATCCTCATCAAAAGGCTTTTTTGAAGGTGACATTGTGTTGAAATGGGATGAAGACTGAGCTAAACCTAGAAATCACATGAAGTTTTATGCCTTATGGAGTGCTCCATATGTCATCAATCAATGCAAGCAACATAATGCTTTCGAACTCTCCAAGTTGGATGGTTGAGAACTACATATCCCAGTTAATGGGATATATCTTAAACATTGTCACTAGGCCCTCTATTGTGATGTACATATTTTATCTATTTTTCCCTCATTTTCCTTATATGCTTTTGTGCATGTTTGTTGTTTTTTATCCTTGTTTGTGTTTTCTTTACCTTTTGGGGTAAAATATTCATGTTGGTTCTTAAGTTTATCAAGGTTATTACTAGCCTTTCAAGCTGTATCCTGACTTCATGCCCAATAGACTTGTAGGCCACCAATTTTTTTAAGCATAGAAGGCATGCTTCCCCTATGAATCACCAAATATGTTGACCAATTTTGGTACTTCAAGCCAAAAAACAAGCTCCTTTTTCTTTCCTTGCTATCCTCATTAGCTTGTCTTTGATGTCTTCACCTTACTACAATTGTGGGTTTTCCCTTTGTAATAGGCCTATTTTTTATAAAGAACCAAGTGATTTGAGTCTTGTAGGTATTTTGAGTTGATCTAGGGGTTATTTCACTTCAATAAAACTACCTCAAACAAGCCTTTTATTAATAAAAGAATGGGCTAGTTTCAAATAAATATAGGTATTTTACAAAACTTCAAAGGTTAAGTGCCCTTACGAAGGGTAGGAAGGTAACAAATGGGATCATTCAATCAAGCTCTAAAAGACAAATTTGGACCCAAAGTGCCCTTATAGAGGGTAGAAAGCACATTTGTAAGAGATCAAGGTAAAAAGCCCGAAAGGGAAGTTTCCTTCAGAAAAAGTGACAAGTCAAACAAAGGATTTCTTCAAACTTTTTGTCTAAATAAAATCCATGAATAAACCAAGGGCAAAATTCCTTCCCACAAAATTCTTGAAGGAATTCCTTTAAACTTTTATTCGAAGAAATTTACCAAAATAAGGATGAGACATTGAAGGTACAATTTCCTTTGGGAAAAATATCTGAAGAAATTACTTTAGACATTTTATTTGAAGGAATTTGGAAGACAAAGGAACCTGAAAGAACTTGAAAGGTAGGTGCCTTTGTAGAGGGTTCTTGACTATCAAAAAAGGACCTTTTCCTTTTTTTGAAGGGTCATTTTCCCTTCAGAAAGGTTCATTTTTCAAAAGTCAAAGGAATTGCTAAAAGATGATGATGGGCCTGAGAACATCAACTTCAACATGGTGAACTAGCCGTTGAAGGTTCAAACATCTAGTGACATGCCCGTGAATGTCAAATTCAAGGCAATAAAAGAGCCATTAGTTTTCAAATGGTGGTGGGCCCATGGATTTTAATTTTATGGTGATGAGATAGCTATTGTTTTTTTAAATCTTTATGGATGGGCCTATGCATGTCAATTCAAGAAGATGGGTCAATCATCAAAAGAAAAGTTAAAAGACATTTCCTTTAGACATTTTACTTGAAGGAATTTGAAGGTTGAGCAACCTGCCAATAAAGGAGCCAAGAGGTGGCAAAGAATAGCCTGAGAGCTCAAATTGCTAGAAAAAACAAGAAGTAGCAAGGAAAGAGAGAACATAATAGTAATTTTAGAACACAACCATGCACACATACAAAAACACTTGGAACATTCTAGAAGACATGAACCAGACCAGCCTAGGTGGCAAACGAGGTGTCGGTACGAGAAGTTATTTATTGTAGATGAAATAATACCCACCAAACAACCATCAAAGGGAGAGATAAAATTCAATAGATTGGCCCATTTTTTATTTGTTTAGCATTAATGAGTAGAGAGTTTCATGAATTTTTAGGGGAGGCAGCCTTGTCATTCAAAGGATAAGGTGACCCATGCTTTAGAAAGAATATTAAACATAGTTTGAGTAGCAAAATTCAATGTCTATGACATATATAGTGTGGTTCTTCCAGATGTATTGATGGAAAGATGATATAAGCATAAGAAAATTCCTCTTACCAAGGTGATTAATGTAGAATGGGCCACTGGTTCCTTGAAATTACTAAGGATCTTTCTCTAAGTTCTATATATTGTAACCTCTCAACTAAAAAAGATATCTCTCACTTGTGTATCGAAAAACCCTAACAATTTTACCTTTTAATCAAAAGAAGAATGTTTACCTCCATATAATTTTTTATACTTCTAAATATGTCTATGTATAGATAGTGTGTTTAGTCATTTTATCTTAATGCTTTCATAGGTCAACACCAACATATCTAATATATGCAAGACCACTTTCTACAAGTTAACAGGAAGTGCCCAAGTTAGAGCATAGAGGTAGAAGAGAAATTATCAGATAGTGTGCTTCTAGAGTAGCTACGGTAGGTTATTTTTCATTATATCTCCATTAAACCTCTTGTTAAAACACCCATATAGTCTAGTCTTTTGTTCAAATGAAGTGTTTATTCACTCCTTTTGATGTAAAGTGTTGATGAAGCTGAGTAGATTAAATCATTTGGTGCATCACCATTTTTAGTTAGGTTCTACTTTTGTAATTTCCTTCTCTCTTTTCACCCCTCCCATTATTAACATTAGTAGTTAAGGACCTCAAAGGTGCATCAAAGGGAGC
>JARHVA010004228.1:1397500-1647055 GCA_037957365.1 Torreya grandis | reverse complement strand
AGGGGGGAGGGTGAATCAATGTCCTTAATAATATTTTACTTTCACTTCATCATTCATGCATTACCATTCATCAATCAATATCAATGCAATGTACATAAGCATGAATAAAGCATTAATTAACCCAAGCAATGCATAAACAACCATGACACATCATATAGGTTTGAAATCCTAATGAGATATAAAACCCATTAAAACAAAACATGGATAAATAGTCCTATAAATAAATGAATCTATCTCTAGCTGAGTACCAACCCCTAATTCACCAAGCACCCACTTAGATTTAGCAAGTATAAACCTTTTATGAGGCACCAACGCATTTTTTGATCAAGCACCCACTCAATCAACACTATGATGAATTGGCACCCACTCAGCCATCAATGATATGTCCACCTTTTCCTTGATGCTTATCAACACCTGATGATGGTCTTCTTCTACTCTCTCTTTCTTCTATGTTTTATGACATCAATTTCATACTCAATATTTTTATCTACCCTCTCTAGACATCATCTATTTAATCATTTCCTTATCAACATATTTATGCCTCTAATATACCTATGCTCATTAATGACAACCTCATAGACTTATACTTTTTTCCTTTCCTCATGAAGGTTCTCTTAATCATAATCTATCCTCATGGTATGTTCTTTAACACTCATGATCATATGGTCACATGATTTTAGTATTCATATGGTACTATCACCATTAATTCATCCTCACACACTTATATATAATATTTGATCACATTAAAAACTACCTCTCACCCAATCAAATCTGTCATTGTTCAATAAGCCCTCTATTACCTTGATTAGTTCACATAGGCACTACTCTTCATATGTAAACCTCCTTTATGATGTTCATTAGATTCCCTCTACTCTTGTCTTGATGTTTAGATAATAGTATTAAATTAAATTATTTTATGGCATGGATTTATATCCATCCTTACATCATATGCTTTGTTATTCTAGCTTCTTTTTCATTTATTTTCTCTAAGCATCCACAAATATGCCTAAAAATGCCTAGTATTTTTACAAGTCACTTAATCATATCCTTTTTAGTCAGCTAAAAATTATTATCTTCTAAGGTTTTCCATATAAATGACATTAAAAAATCTCATAGACATGTATAAAATTTACTTTGAGTCCCTTTAGGTTTGACCTACTTCAATTAGGCCTTATCTTGACTGTAGGTCTCATGGAGACCTAATTGCATTAGGTCTGTCTAGTAACGTGTAATCATGATTCTCTTGGGACATATTTATCCTCCATATACATCAATATTTTTAAAAAAAAACTTAAATATACATTATCCAAATTTATTTTATCTCTATAACACATTTTAGGTCCAACAACTACTTGAACCACTCCAATAGCATTGTTCATATAAGGCTTGTGCATACCCAGAAACTCTATCTTGAATAAAAAAATAATTTTTAAAAAATTAAAAAACCATGAAAAAAAATAATATATTCAAATAAAATTACCTCAAATTCATCACAAAATTCATAATATGCTTTAACTCAATGTATACAGGTTCTAACCCTTCTCTTCAAGAAGCTCACTTAGAACTGCCAACTAGTCTCAAAGCACAGTCATGGAAACATGAATTTATGGCATATGATAAAACATATTCAAGGAAATATAATGTATTAAAATTATATTATAACCTCCTTAGATAAAACTTAAACAAAAATATCATAATAATTAATGGAAACTATTGGTCTTGCGGACTAATTTATTAACCTTCTCTCTCACAGTCTTTACTCAGCCAAACAAGTCATTTTGGATTCAATGTTACAACATTTTATATTGAATTAAAAGATTATTAAAAGAATTTATATTTCATTTAATTCCCAAAAAAACCCATTATGTTCATAATATATATCAACTCATATCATAGAGTCTCAAACCTATCATTGCAACTTGTTTACCCAAAACTGTCAAAATTTACCTTGAAGACTAGTCATGGTGATTTTGAATTTTAACACCTATGTAGACAAATTAAAAAGATATTTATTAATGTTAATGATCCTATATCATAATTATATAATTATCATATAGGTATATAACATGGTTATATGCCAATATTGGTCTTGCATACCAATCTCACAACCTTGCACCTTCACTATCTCATCTTCACTAGACAGGTCAACTTATGAGCAACAATTTCATCATTACCATTGACATAAAAAATATATCCAACATAAAAATTTATTATATGTATTTAAAAACACATCCATGTAAATTTATTCATCCCTAGTCCATGTTATCACATCCCCAATAAATTTCTCACTTTTGCCTAGTTTTCTCACTATCTGCACCACTAAGTCTGTTAGCAATTGGTCAACTTGTATGACCAGTTTAGCACCCATAAGGGATAAAAACTGATAAAAAACCAACATTTAAATAATATACATTTCTCAAGCTTCAACCTTTATCCATATATCAATTTTTACTTGGTTAACTCTGACTACTATAGTAAATTTCAAAAAAATAAGGCCTTTTTATAGGGTCGACTCACTCACCTAAATAACCAATCACATGTAGAGGTTCCTAGGGGAGTTGAATAAATCATAAAATAACTTAAATATACATGTAAAACCATTATTATAACTTTATAACAAGATATATCTCATCAAGTCACTATTAGGGTTTACGAGAGGGTTAACATTATTTTAGTGTTAATGATTGTTCATAAAATATTGTCCCTCATTTAGAAAAATAATGCCTAGATATATTACCTAGGACCCTTCCCCATATATATTCAATATATAAATTTCCCATGAAGATTTTTCACATGGAAATGAACACTTGAAAGTCCTTCTCAGGTTGAGAACCCTCCATTTTATGCACATGATAGACCTCAAAACACTTTTTCTTTCCTTAACCTTCAAATTTTGACATGAAAATTGGTCAACATAATTTAAAAAATATTAAATACCTCTATCAATTCACACATACTCACACTTTCATTGGAAATTTATTTTAATAACCCATCTAACCACCATCTCTCTCTTTACTCTCTAGGCCTTTGACGTGTAAGTCACAATAGGTCTTGAAGCTGACCTTCTAATCATTATATAATCTCTCAACACCTCATGTAAAAACTCAAAAAAAAATCTCTCATGCTCAAACACTATAAATTATTCTTCATATGTCTTATCAATAGCTCATGTTGCTTCATTAGGCCAAGCAAGGTCTAGTGGTGGTCTAATTACATACTGGGTCTATAGGTTTTACCCATGTATGCTTACCCTGAGACTCACTTGAGTGATCCAAATCCTCATAAGAATTCTAAAAAAACCTCATACATCTTCTTCTTTGGATCTTAAATATAACATCTTTGTATCTTGATGGAACATCTTTGAAGTTGCTTACATATATCTTTGGAGCTCGATTAAGGATCTTCATTGTATTTTGTGTTGAGTCTTCAAAACTATTTCCAAAAAGGTGTTACAAAAACTTTGGATGGATTCTCAATCCTTCAAATTTTCTCTCAGTATAAATACATTAGGTTTCCTATCTTCTTTTTCATATCAGGCATACAAGCTCATACCCCACACACCATGCATCTTGACATCAATGACATCAACCTTAACATCAAATGATATCAACCTTGAAATTAATGACAACACTTCTCAATAAATTTGATTTATTAAATAACGAATTGGAGAAGACATGTGCTAAATTAAAAATCACCAAATTAATGGATGAGATTCTCAATTTCCAAAGGTCATCATGCATCAAGAATGGTCTTAGTTATGAAGATAACCAAAAGATCACTAAAGAAGGGTAGAGTTAAAAAAATTTATAACCACCTAAGTGGATAAATATAAATAAACCCAAGAGCTACATGGATGCACTTAAGGGATCTAGAAAAGGTGAAAGTGATAAGGAACATGTTAATAAAGTTCATGTTACTCATCCCAATGATAAACAAGGTAATAATGTATCCATACAAAATTTTATAAGAATACCTCCAAGGTAGTATAATGCGATTAGGTACACAAATTCCATCTATGGTTATTGTTATTCATGCAATCATTTTGGTCATATAAAAATGGAGTGTAAGACACATGAATGAAATAGGTATGCAAGGAACAATGGAAAAAGTACTTATGGAGTTCCAAGTAGAAACTATAATTCATTTTCACCATTATCAAATTTTAAAGAAAGTGACATTGTATGCTATAATTAAAATAACATTGGTCATATAACATGATTTTTTAGAAGTGATTTTATGAAACCTCCTAGGAATAATAAGAAAGTGGAAGCCATGAATAAACATAAGGAAGAAACTTAAAAAGTATGGAAAAATAAATAGGAGCATGAAAATAAAGAGATACCTATGCTTGTGCAAACTGCATTTCATGCACAAGAGGTTCACTAATATCATAAGAATCTTGAATTTAGGGGGAGATAATCATTACATTATCTTTTAGCTCTATAGATTAGTTAGTGATATACATTTAGAAGACAAAGAGAAACATCAACTAATGAATATTTTTTGTGATGCAAGTGATGGTACTATTATGAGAAACAAGTTAGAGAAGTAGGAACATATTATAATGAAATCATTTAGGGTGTAGAACATATTAAAATAGGAATGGGTCAGTTTCAAGTACAAATTGTAGAAGGTAGCTCAGATCTAGTAAGTGATCAAGCTAGGAATGTTAATGAGCATATGGAGCATTATGTGTAAATAGAAAGGGAAGTGGAAAAAAGGAGTTACTACTTGAATAGCTAGACATAGTCTAGATGGATGTAGATGATGTCAAAAATTCCTAGACTTGATCAAATTCAAGGAGAGAAAATGAGAAAATAAGTCCTTATACAAAAGGATAAGGAAGAGTAGAAATAAAATCATTCAGTTGTGGTGATGTTGAAGAAGAAGACATGGATGTTTCCCATGATTTATTTGTGGATGGAAGTGTAGACACTAAAAAATTATACATTATAGATATAGATGTCACATTAACCTTTAAACCACCCCTTGGCCTCCTTTGGTTCAGATTATTTATCAATTATCCAATTATTAACCTTAGACCATTTCTCATGAAATTACATGCTTGTCATTGGTGGATTATCCAATTTTGACTATCCCTTCGATCGCTAGTGGTCAACCCTCAATTTTTGATGATTGGCCCTAACCATCGATGGTTACTTAAACTCTTGCATGATCAAAGGAATCAATTTTAATTTGACTAAAACTCACTCATTGATAATCAACTATCTAATTTTATTATACTATTAACATGATCAATGTATGATTAGACTATTGGTTAAATTGTTTGATAAGATATTTGTTAAACTCTTCATTTCAACACTCTTTTCCTTTATATTAAGAGATTAAGAAAAGGTTGAATTCATCATCAAGGTGCAAGAGATTATAACTACCAAGAAATAATTTAGAGACTTACGGTGCATCTATAACTCACTATCTTGATCTAAGGTACTATTACTCTGCTAACATTACTCCAAGATCCAAAACAAATTTCATCCCACCTCAGTAATTCTTAGACCAGCAACACCTAAAAGCTAAGCATCTATGTTTTTTATCTTTATTTATTTTAATGTTTGGGTTGTTCCCATTCTCTGCACTTCATTCCTTGTGTTGAAGTTTTGTAACTCTAGACACTTCATATCCTACCCAAAAATACCCATATCCTATTTCAATCACCCAAACACCTTAGTCCTAAACCTCTAAGTATCACTTTCTATCTTGTAGCCAACATTAAACCCAAAAATCACTCTTAGAACCTCTCTGTAATTCTCCCCAATATATTTATTTTCCCAAACCAAATTCCACATTAATCATCGATGATCTTACCCAACTATCAATAAACTTACCTAATCATTAATAGTTAACAAGCTTCGACAGTCACGTAACCATCGATGTGTTAGGAATATAGAACATAAAGAAATATTAATGAATTAAATATGGAAATAAAATGTAGAAAACATAATACAATAGAGACACAGATTTAATGTGATTCACCCATTATGGGCTACATCCACATAGAAATAGCCAATCTTTATTATTCAATCTAATAAATGAATGAAAAAACCTGCAATACAACCACTGCAATATCTTATTCACTCACATACAGAGTTTCACCATAATTACAATGCTCTCATATAAAAATGAGGGTTACATATAAGTAAAAAAATTGCAAACATAATTTTTACCATTATATTTATTGTGAAATTATAATATTTTACAATGCATTTTTAACTAAATTTTGCTTCAGTGGTGCTACCCCCAAACCCTTGCCAGGGGGGATTCCAAGTAGGTCATCTCCACCTAGACCCCCATGGAGACCATAGGGGGCGGGGGGAGGGGGGGGAAGGCCGGGGTGGGGCGGGGGGGCGCTGGGGGGTGGTGTTTCCACCCTAAACACCCCCTATCATGAAATGGGAATTATAATAAGATCAGGCTCCACCATCCAACAATCTCTCACTTGGAGACTAATTGCTACAACTCCACCACTACAACTCTTTCTTAGAATTTTCTTTGAAATTTGACCCTAGCATGTTTCTCATCTTCATTTTTATCCTTGAAGACCTATTGAATTTGAAAAAATCTCCATATTATCCTTTATGAATACTTTTGTTATCATATCTACAAGTTTCTGATTTATATGGATCTTTTCCAACTTTAATTGACCATCCTCCAAAATTAAATGAATGAAGTGATACATGATTTGTATATGTTTGGTTCCTTAGTAGATCGTTGAGTTCTTTGTAAAATGAATCATACTCTAGATATCATTATATAACCTACAATATTTTTGCTTATGCCTCAACTCTTCCAAGAACCATTTCATCCATATCATCTCCTTGCTAGCTTCTATAGCTATAACCTACTCTGCCTCTGTAGTTAGAGCAACTATATTTTGAAATTTTTAAATCTAACTAATTTTTATATTAACAATAGTGAAAACATAACCTATGGTGATCCTCCTACCATCTAAATCTCTAGCCATGTCTGCATCAACATATCCTTGTAAGGTAAAATCTAAAGCTTCATGTCACAATCAATTATTAGTGGTCCCTCTCAAGTACCTGAGAATCCACTTGACTACATCTCAGTGCTCCTTTCCTAGATTATTCATAATCCTATTGATAAATCCCACTATATGAGTTATATTTGGTCACGTGCACACCATAACATACATTAAACTTCAAACTACTGAAGCATATGAAACTTTAGACATGTAATTGATTTTTCTTGCATTTTAGGACATTACTCCTTGATTAATTTGAAGTTCCCTCCCAAAGGTGTACTTATAGGTTTTGCATCTTGCATATTGAACCTAACTAACACCTTGTTAATGACTTTTATTGAGACAATGTTAATTTTATAGATTTCTTATCTCTTGTTATTCTCATACCAAGGATTTGCTTTATAGCATCCAAATCCTTCATTGTAAATGAATTTGCTAATTTTATTTTGAAATCATTTATATCCTATATGTTAGACCCTACAATAAGCATGTCATCTACATACAATAAAAATATAATATATTTATCATTATCTAATCTCTTAAAATAAACATGATGGTCAAAATAACATCTAATATAACCTTGTTATGTCATAAACATGTCAAATTTTAAATACCACTACCTTGAAGCTTGCTTTAGACCATACAAAATCTTCTTCAACCTGCACACCATTTTCTCCTTACCTTTTACTTCATATCCCTATGGTTGTTCCATATCTATTTTCTCATCCAAATCACCATGAAGGAAAGAAGTCTTCACATCTAACTAATGAAGGTGCAAATCTTCTACTACTATAAAACTTAAAATAGTCCTTATGGAAGTCATTTTTACAACTGGAGAAAATATTTTGTCAAAATCAATACCTTTATTTTGTGCAAACCCATTTACAACAAGTCTAGCCAAGCCCACATATAAAAGATTCATATTCATCTAGATTAAAATTACAACTAATCTAAAATCTAATGGTAGAATATTACCTTTCATTTTTTTCCTCCATATTCTTCCTTTAACCAATAAACCCATTTATTCTGCAATGCTCTTTTACCTACAAGAAATTTAAAAAAATGCCATGTTTGGTTATGTATCAAGGAGTCCTTTTCCTCTTTCATGCCTTGTTCCCACTTCTTTCTAGTTTATACCTATATTGCTTCTTCATAGCTTTCTGGCTAACCACCATCAGACAATAATAAATAATAAAGTGAATGTGATTATCATTCAAGGAGTCTACTTACTCTGGTAGATCTTATAAATACACTTTTAGGAGTTTGAGGTATTTATTATTGTATTTTTTGCACATTCTAATTTCTTGGCACTTTAGGGATTTCATTTCCAATGATTTCATCAAGTATTGCATATTCAGTATTTGGCTTTTCTTGTTTCTTTCCTTGTAACTGATCTTTGTACATGACCTCATTAAATATCACATCTCTACTCCTAATTATTTTGAATTTCTTAACCAAAATCATTTCTTGAATTTTGCTTCAAGATTAGTTATATTTTCTTTATCAATATGGACAAATACTTCACAATTGAAAGTCTTTAAAAATGAATAATCTACCCTTTTACCTATCCATGCTTATCCAAGAATGCCACCATCTAAAATAATTGAAGGCCCTCTATTTATTAGGTAAATAATAGTATCCACAACATCTATCCAAAACTATATGGGCAACCCTGGATGTAATCTCATGCTCCTTGCACACTCCATGATTGCCTTGTTCATCATTTCTGACACACCATTTTGTTGTGGTGTTCTTGGAATCATATTATCTCTATGAATCCCATGGCATGAACAATAATTATCAAATTTCTTGCTACATTATTCACCTCCATTATCTGATTTGACACACTTCAACTTATTTCCTATCTCATTCTCAACCAAAGCTTTCCATTTCTTAAAAGTATCAAAAACATTAGAGTTTTTTGTATGCAATAAACCCAAGTTTTTATAGTTGAATCATCAATAAAATTAACATAATAAGAAGAGCCACTAAGGGATGATACCTAAGCCAATCCTCATCTGTATGTATAAGCTCTAATGTTTCATCCTTCTTTGTCTTCCCAACTCTAAGAAATATGGATCTCTTCTATTTTCCATACACACAGTGTTCATAAAAATTTAAATCCAACTTCTTCAAATCTGGCAACAAATTTTTTGAGTGGAGAACTTGGATCCCCTTCTCACTCATGTGCCCAAGTTTGTGGTGCCATAATTTTGTATCTAATTCTTTATAAGTTAAAATAATAAAATATTCAACATTACCATTAGAAAAATATAATGTACGTACCATCTCTCCTTTTGCTAATACTAATGATCCTTTACTGGCCTTCCATGAATTTTCTACAAATGTAACTGTGTAGCCTTCACTTCCCAACTACCCTACTGAAATTAGATTTCTTCTCAACTCAAAAACATGCCTCACCTCTTTCAACAACCATTTATTTATATTCTCTAATTTTATCTATATCTTACCCTTTCCTATAATTTTATAGGGTTCACCATCACCCAAATAAACCTATCCAAAATCACCTTGAACATAGTCTTGAAAATATTTCTTATGGGATGTAGTATGAAATGAAACCCCTGAATCTAACACCCAAAAACCATAATATTATCTAAATAAATGATTAAATCATCTTGTAACACATCACCTTCTATATTTTCTTCTTGATTTTTATCTTATTGTCCATCTCATTATTTTTCTTTTCAAAACCAACAATCTTTCTTCAGGTGTCCTTTTTCCCACAAATCTAGCACACCAACATTCCTCTAGATTTATATCTACCCTTATTAGAATTACCATGATTCCCTAGGCCCTTTCCTCTCTCCTTTTGTCTTCCCCTATTCTCCATATTTAAATCATTGCCTGATGTCTCACATGTGCTTTTTCATCACATTTTCTCATGAATAATAACACCAATAACATTCTCAAACTTTGAAGTGTTTAAACTAGAGACAAAATTAATCATATCCATGACCAAACCATTCCATGTTTCTAGAAATGAGCATAGAATCAAAATATCCCTAACCTCATCATCAAAATTTACTCCTACAGAGCTTAAATGATTTATGACCATGTTAAATTCATTTAATTGATCAATAAAAGACCCACCTTCTAACATTTTTAGATTAAATAAATGCTTCATAAAAAATACCCTATTGGAGGCTGAGGGTTTTTCATATACTCTATCTAATGCCTTTATCACATATGATGTTATTTTTATTTTTAAATATTGAAGGCCACCAATGCTATCAGGCACAACCATATTATTCCTAGTGCCTTTCTATTAAGAACCTCTCAATCTTCATCTTTCATAATCATCAACTTCTTTGCTATTCTACCCAATGGTAGGAAAAGATCCTTCTAATATAGATAGTCATCCATTTGCATCTTCTATAGCTAGTAGTTTTATCCATTAAACTTCTATATCTTAAACTTTCCTTCTTATACCATTACTCCCACTCGAAATAGGAACCCTCTTTTCCTACGAGTTTATCTACTAAATAAACTTTCAGCTCTGATACCAATTGTTAGGAATATAGAACACAGAGTAATATTAATGAATTAAAGATGGAAACAAAATGTAAAAAACATAACACAATAGAGACAAATTTAATATGGTTCACCTAATATGGGCTATGTTCACACAAAAATAGCCATTCCTTCTTAGTATTCAGTTCAAATAATTAAATGAAAAACATGTGATACAACCACTACAATAACCTCTTCACTCACCTACAGCATGACACCATAATTACAATGCGCTCATATCAAAAGGAAGGTTACATGTATGGTAAAAATGCACAAACATAATTTATACCATTATATCTACAACCTAATAGTGAATGGTCCATATTTAGTATGAAACTACAATATTTTACAATGCATTTTTAACTAAATTTTACTTTGAGGGCATTGCCCCCAAATCCCCACCATGGGGATTCCAAGTAAGTCATCACCCCCTAGACCCCATGGAGACCATAATGGGGGGGCAGGGGGGATGTTTCCCCCCACACATCCTTGTCAAGAACCTATAATTATAATAATATCAAGCTCCACCATTCAACACATCGGTCATACCCAACCATTAATGGTCACTACGTGTAGTTTTACAACAACAAGCTAATTTGACCCATCTACTTGTACCGAAATCTTAATTTATGAGTTTCTATTTTTTCATAGAACTTCAACTTATTTTTTGAATCAAATTTTACCAATTTATAATTAGAATTCAATCATTTATTATTATTTTAAATCAAAATCACGTGTTTCTTTCCAAGCATTTCTTGTGTTTGATTTTAGTACCTTTAGTTATTTCATGTAAGCATCTATTTTTAGCTTATCAAAAATTAATTATTTTAAAAGTGTGGATTGAAAACCTTAAAGGAAGCTTGTGATTCTTGGATCTAGTTCATGTTAGGTAGTCCACCCTACTATCTCACTAATCCACTATTTTCTAGATTGCTTTCTTATTTGTAGGTCATCCTCCCAAAACAAAGAAGAGTATTGAAAATATTATGGATTCACGCACACAAAACACATATAGGTTCTACTAACCTCACCCTTATTTTAAGTTTTACATCTTTTTAAATATAAAATAATCAAAATTTTAGTGAAACATTCTGGCATGCCTAGTGGGACCCTTGAGCTTTCTCTTGGATTCGTAGTTATAAAACATTTAGTTTCATTAGAGAAGATTCATTTACTACATTATTTTCTAAAAATTAAATTTTATTTATTTACTTTCTTCCTTTCTAAAATACAAATTTGAGTTTCTTTTGCTTTCTTTAAAAAAATTAAAAATTGTCATGTTTGCTTCCATTTCTAAAAATCAAAAGTACTCATTTTAGGCCTAGGATTTATATCATCATATCGCATCTAAGTGCATCTTAGTTATTTTTTATTCATTTGAAAAGAGACCAAAATTTTATTTTGGATTAAAATTAACTTTGCATCCATTGTTTGCTTGTATTAAATCACTCACATAGCTTAATTTAATCAAGTAAATTAATCATAGTCTCACTTCTTATCACACACATAATACCAAATAACACATTCAAACAAACATCAAAACATTGACATAAGGCCTAACTAGGATTTAATCACCTAGCAATCACCTTTCCTTAGCTATCCTACTTAGATTTCACCACCAAGGGGAGAATCAACTCAGTATGTTAATTGAGTATAATATCTAGCAACTTAGTATATTCTAGATAATCGCCTGACACCCTTATCACTAAAGTGTGTGGAGTGATTGGGTAGGCCCCAAGAACAAGCCACATACCAATTTTTATTACATATATTGAGAGCCTTTAACTACCTAAAACCATCCTTAGACATCTTCTTCTAATACTCACTATACAAGCCCAAGTTGGTCTTCATAACTATTTTGAAATTGAGGCATAAGCCTAAAGAGAGATAAAAGGTATCTTAGGATTTTAATGTACTTTATTATATGCATTATTTTCCTTGGAGATATTTTTATTTTGATTGCTTCTCTTTTGAGTTGTAAGATAGATTTTATCTTCCTTTTCCCTTTCTTTGCATGGTTCTAACTAGATAAAAACAAAGAAACCAAGAAAATCAGGATTCACCTCCCAACCACCCATCTTCCTCTTCTTCCTCATCAATGGAGTACCATTCAGATGTGTAAAGTTCACCCCACCATTTTGGAAGTCCTATTATACCTCAAACAATTGCCCAAGGAGATGTGGATTTTGCCACCTTTTTGGATAATAATCCAATAGCCCTTCAATATTACCTTAATACTATGTCCTATCATACCCCTACTTCAGTTCCACCTATTGAGCCACCCTATGGCATGCCACCCCATATTATGGGTAGCACCTCTATTTCCACCATTTCTACCCAACCATTAATCAACCAAGCATCATTTTCTACCAGTAATCCCTCCAATACTACCATCCAAAACCAACCTATCTAACTAACCAACACCCAAATGCCTTTCACCCCATCCAATAACTCTTCTAGTATAGGATCAACCCAACCTTTGGGCACCTATACTTCACTTACCATTGGAGTACCCTCTACTAGTGTTACCACCCTTCCTCTTAACTCCAACCCACCAACCTCTACTTCATTCCAAAGCTTGGTGGTTTCCATACCTTCTACCCTTCCACCCATTAGTACTAAGGTTACCACCCATCCTTAATCTATCAACCTAATCATACCTCTAACCCAACCCATGTCAATTCCTCAAAAAGTTCCCACTATAACCAACCCAAGCTATATTCCTAACCAACAAGGGTCTATGGCTCCACCTTCTACCCAACCTCCTATATCTAATTACCCATACATGGCATCTTCCCTACCATCCATGTCCACATACCAATATGTGGAATCTTCTCAACCTTACACTAGCTATCTATGTGTTGCACATACCCAACCCAAATAAAACATACCATAAAACCATGGGAGTGTATAACTATAAAATGATCTAGTTGAGATGTTAATGGACAATATGACCAATTTGGAGTCATCTATATTATGTGCCCATAACTTCTTATCATACAATCAAATTTATAATGAACCAATTCATCCATCCATCCCAATTTGACCTTATCCTCCTCAATGGGAAATTCCAAAATTTTAGAGCAAGGAAGATCCTTAGCAACATCTTAGAGAATTTAGACACTCCTTCTATTTGGTTACT
This sequence comes from Torreya grandis, assembly GCA_037957365.1. Lineage (NCBI taxonomy): Eukaryota > Viridiplantae > Streptophyta > Pinopsida > Cupressales > Taxaceae > Torreya > Torreya grandis. The sequence goes on along the minus strand of JARHVA010004228.1, from coordinate 1,633,379 downwards.
TATGATGATGTTATCCTTCTTCACACGTTTCCCATATCCCTATCCAGTTTGGCATTAGATTGGTACAATGTTATTACTAAGCACTACCTATTTTATTTTTCCCAATTAGCTCAAACCTTCTTAGACCATTTTTCCATAAATATATCTACGAAACTTTCCATCACCAACCTCTACTCCATTTGGCAATTTGACGATGAGTCAATTTCTGATTTCATAGCCCATTAGAGAGGTTTGATAAACCAACTCTCTTTCTCTTTACCCCAACCTGAGCTGATTGAAATTTTCTCTCAGTCTTGTGCCAAACATATGTATTCCACTTTTTAGGTTCAAACTTTCAAGACCTTTGATGAGGATTTAACCATGGTATGAAAATTAGACATTAGAGCCATTGATGAGGGGAATCTAAAATCGAGAAACAAAAACTCTAGTTTCAAGTCAAATAAAACTTCTTCCTCCAAAACCACCAACCACTCCAAAACCAACACCAAAACCAAGGTAACCATGAATACAATTGTCCTTAAAACCACCCCTCCTATGATTGTTATCCAACCCAACTCATCTAATTTTTCCAACCAGAATGCCCAAAAATAAAAATGTAATAGCCAAAATCAATATACTCTACTAGGGGAATCATATGCTTTAGTATTAGAAAATTTATTAAAAGCAAATATCATACAACTTCCTCTAATAAAATCCCCATATCAATTCAATTCCTCTCGTCCTTTACGTGGTTGGTATAAGGAGAACTAATTGTGTGGTTGCCATCGTGTCACTAGGTATGATGTTAGTAGATGCAATACTTTCAAAATCATTGTACAGGGTTGATTGACAAGGGGGAACTTGTGTTGGATAACCCTAATGCACCCCAAAATTAGTCACTTGACATATTTAGACAAATTTTTCCCAATCATTCACCTTCCACTAATAATTAAAGTAACAAAGCAAAATCTTCTCATAACCATGAAGTTCACATAGTTAATGTGGTTCTTAGTGAACTCATAGTTGAGGAAACCATTGCCCAAACCACTTCTTATTCCCATCCACTTATTGAGGTAATGGACTCACCTTCTATTCCTTTGGAAACTAAAACAAAGGAAAGATCTCTTACCCTTTCTCCACTTATTGAGGTAATGGATATACCAACCTCTCTTTTGGAATACATACTAAAGGAGGCAACCATTACCACCATACCTTTTTATTCTATCATAAAGCAATCCACTCTTCCATTGGAAAGCATTCCTAAAGAAGAGGTCACCTTACCTACCCATTTAATGGAGGAATCACCTTCCAAAACCTTAGAGCCTTTGATTAAGGAAAAGGATAAGGAAACTACTTCCCTTTCTTAATCCATGGGTTTGTCCTTTGAGTCCAATATCAAAAGAACCAAACCCATCTATAAGCCATTCTCTAGATTGGTTCAAAACTTGGAATTCTTATTCCATCCCAACATGTATCATGCCACATTTTGGCACCATCTTAGGCTCCCCTATCCAACCAAACAAGATCCCTTAACCATGTAATTTTCAACCCAACCTTTCACTTCCACTATTAAACTCACCATCATCTCAACCAAACCATCATAAACTTTTACCTCCCAAACCATAGTTGAATCATCCAAACCAAATACACCCAAAGTAGCCAAGTTACCTTCTACCATTCTAACCAAGCCCATCAAAAACCTAGGCACACTTCCCATTCATATCCTTATTCACCCTCTATTAAAGTTGGATTTAGTACCATCTAGCCCACCAAAGAAACCCCAAGTTAAGCTAACCAACAAAGTGGAGCCACCTAGGATCCCAAAAAATAAAACCTTACCACCTATTTATACCTTATTTTCCATTTTAGAACCACATCCTTCTTCCATCCTAGGACCTCATCCTTCCCTTAGGATAACAAGTCTCCCAAAAAAAACCTAATTTTTCTCTTAATTTCTTCTCATTTATTAATTTTAGAAGAAGATAAGAAACTAGTAATAAGGGTGTGGTAGAATAACCTGTTTGTTATGCACATGTGATCCAAATGAGTGTAGAGAGATCCTTTTTATCTTGGAAGGATTACCTATAGATAAGAAAGAACTAAAAAAATAGGTTGTTAGAAAGATAATTAGGTGGACTACCTAGTTTTAGCTAGATCTAATAAGTGCGAGTTTGCTAGGAGGATATAAATTCACTCTTTGATAACAATTAGGTTGAAAGAGATAAAATTAAGATACTTGCATAAAATAACAAAAATTAAATGAAATTAAATACAATAATAAAATAAATTCTTGATGGATAAAATAACTAAATATAGAAAAATTAGGTAAATACTAATACTAAAATAGATCAGATCAAGTTTACTAGTCAGGTAGGGGCTTGTAAATAGGTAGGGACATAGAAAGTCAGATTTGGTTGGAGTAAAGGGATAGAAATAACTTTTTTTTATTACCATAGTGATATTCAAGGGTCAAGGTGACCATTAGTGGTTATGTTTAATGTTAGTGGTTTGGTAACTATCTGGTTAGAGGTGACCATCGATGGTTGTGATAACCATCGATGGTTGCCTAGGGAATTTTGAAGCAGTTCAAAAAGATTTGTATAATGGGTTATTGATCAGATAAGGGTTTGGTTAAAGGTTTGATTATAAATGGGAGGTTAGAATATAGTTTTAAAAAGGTTTAAAGGGGGAAAGATGTCAAAAATTGAAATAACAAAACTAAAGTATAAATATACATGTTGTTTGATACATGGTTGATGGTTGATGGTTGAAGCAATTTTGGTAGAGTAATAGTATTTTACCTTGAGAGAAATTTTGTTAAAGGTTCAAATCTTTATTGTTATGTTGAATTTATAGAAGAAGACTAGCTGATGGAAGCTTGAAAACCTGTGGAAAGAATATTTATGATGATGGATCCATTTAACCTCTCCTACTCCCCTCCTTTTATAGGCAAAGAGAGATGGAGGATAGAAGGTTCCCTAGTAGGGTGGATTATTGATTTTGATTCTTGGGAGTTTGTTATAAATGAAAAAGGTGGATATATTTAATTATGTCATGTTATCGTGCACATATCTAGTGTTGTGCAAGAATGAGGAAGACCTGACCATTTATGGTCAACTTAATCATTGACTATCAAGCTAACCATCAGTGGTCAAGTATCTAAAAGAAAAGGGATCAAGTTAATTTAAAATGGTTTGGGTTAAGGTTAATTTAGTAAGTTAATGAGTTTAGTTAAATAAGTATATTACTAGACTCAAGGTTCGATGGGTTGGTCAGTGGGTTTATAAGGATTAGGTAGTCCTTAAGGTATCTTGAGGCATTTTGACATCTAGTAAGATTTTCTAGTGTCTACATTTTTCCCCTTTTTGTTATGCATATTTGAATCAACAAATTGCAAAACAAAAATGGATTACTTTGTTGAAGCTATATTTTCTCTGAGTATGGGAGGAGGTGTTCCCCATTGAAACTGAGAGTCGATGAGGTGAAACCAAAATTGAGTCAAGGTTTGATAAGTTGTGTATGGTAAGTCATGATTTTGGTGATAAAAAGGGTGGTTGGGAATTTTAAGCATAAACACATGCACAAAATGTGACAAAGTATGATATCCAAGATCACACACAGACTAAGGTTATCAATGTTGGTAAAAATAAGGTCAGTTTTAGAAGGACTAATGGTAGGGTAACTGGGGCATAGTATTACGCATAGCTAATTATTTTATTCCTATAAAGTCTTCTAGATAGGGTCAATGTTTTCATAGGTATCTGAGGTAGGAAGTGATCCCTTGAAAATACAAATGGTCTAGTTCAACACAAGGTGGTAAAAATTCAAAAAAAATTAATGACAAAGTTAGTCTATGTGGTCAAAATGACCAGGTAAGGTTTTTACAAAATATGTGATAGTTTGGGTCAAAAATAGGCAACATCAAGGTAGATTTGGTCTAATGGTTAGTCAAAGAAGGTTAATCTCCAAAATTTTAGGTTTTAGTTTAGGGGAGAAAGTTCATCTCCTAAAATGAGTCATCTAGGTGTGGGTGCCTAAAAATTTAAAATGTGTGTTTCCTGACCATCGACAGTCAGGGGTCCTAAGATCAAAAATCAATGGTCACACTAACCATAAATGTTTAGGGGGAAACCCTAAAAGTTTGAGGATAAAAGTGAAAAAAAAGTCATTTTCACTTTTTACTTGTTGACTTTGAGCTTTCTATGTGTTTTGGTGATTTAGTTTTTTACTATGAGAGGTTTAACTGAGTGGTTGTTAATATGGTGATTGTTAATAGGGTAGAGGCATGTTTTTGAGGTGGTTTAACTAAGACTGAGATGAAACGTATATGAGGACATGGTTGAGTAGTTGGATGTGGGATCCTTCCTCAATAGTGGTCAAGAAATGAGGTAGGGAGTGTTTTAAAATTGATAGATTAGTGAATTTTATTGTTGTAAACTTAAATGTGGGTTTTGTGGTTAGTTTGAATAGGTTTTTGGGGGTTTTGACCTAGTTTTAGGTTTTGATTATGATTATAAAAATTAGCTAACAAAATTTGAAATTAATGAAGTATTTAGGTTGGGGGTAGGTTATAGGATAGGATGAGGTAATTTAGTTATTGAATTTTGTTTGTTTTGAGATTTTTTAGGTGGGTAGGGTTAGTGTTGTGCTATTTATGATCACACACAATGACCATCAGTGGTTTGACCTGACCATAGATAATCAAACATGACCATCAATGATCAACTACCAGAGTACCAAGGGTACTTGACCATCGGTAGTTGTAATGACCATCAATGGTCAAGGGATTGGGAAGGTGTGTGTTAAAAAAGATATAAAAAATGTTTTAAAATGTTTAAAAGAGGTAAAACACCTAGTGTAGGCTAGGATATGATGATTTTCAAGTAGAATTGATGTGTTGAAATGGTTTTTGGTTAGGGTTAGGTGTTAGTTTGATAGGTTTAGGTAAGGTGTAATAGGTTTAGATATGTGTTAAAATGTTTGGGGGTGAAGGTTGATTGATAATGCTAGAGGTAATGTTGTAGAGGTATTGGTGTGTGGGTTAATATTGGAATAGGTTGATTTAGTTGGGCTTTGATTGATAAAGAGGTAGATTTGGGTTTAAAATGAGTAATGGCAATGGAAAACTAAGTGTGCATACTAAATTTATTTTTTATAGGCATGAGATCAGATCCAGATGAGGGATCAAGTTCCTAGGATCTTTGTAGAGGTCCATAGAGGGATGTCTGAGGATGATTGGACACACATAGGGGAGGTTAGCTTTGGGGATATGAGATAATATTAGCACTTACCATGAGATGTGATGATGATCATGGCCCTCATTGAGAGATGGGATCCAGCCATGAACACCTTCCTCTTGTCAATAGGAGAGATGAGAATCCTACTAGAGGATGTTTATAGGATTACATGAATACTTATTTGGGTGAGCTGATATACCATATTAAGAGTGAGGAAAGGGACAAGTAGATGGAGATATTATATGGCAAGGATTGGGCCCTTACTAAGTGGCATGCTAGTGGTTTTGGTTATGGGCCATTATACCAAAGGGATCCATATAAGAGGCATTTAATGACTATGATGATGATGGTAGTGTCTTATTTTGCATTACCTAATTCAAGCAATGGGAAATTTCATTATCTATAGATGGGTGTGTTAGTGCATATGTTTCTTGAAAGGATAGTGTTTGGGTAGGAACTATTTTTTCTAGTGTAGATATATAGGGAACTCTAGGAGTTTTGAGCTCATAAGAGGTATAGGATTATCATGAGGTTTGTACCCCATTGTTAGGAATACAAGCACATTACAGTTCTAAGACCATTGGGCTACCATGGGAGGGATATGCCTAGATGTATTTTAGAGTGGATTTCATGTGATGGAGGGGATATTATACATTGATAGGATCTAGAGGTGGTGTTAGAGATATTGACTAGTTTAGGGATGCATTAGATGGTTTGGGTGTGGGTGATGTGGTTTAGAGGCCATATGTTGGATTTCTTAGGTGGGCTCTCTATAGATATCATACATTATCATTACAAATCTAAAGATGGATCTATAAGAGGAGAGAGGGTGAGACTAAGCTCATCCCATTTGATAGAGTTTAGAGGTAATTTAACCTAGTGCATATGATTCTAGATCTATTCTCAAGGTATAAGAAGGAGGATGTTAAGTTTTTGTTACTTGAACCATAGCTAGCAGAGGTGGTCCTAGATCATGAGGAGCTACCTATTAGAGCAAGGGTTGATGATGTCAATGTTGTTGGAAGATATGTAGCATGGTATAAGGCAATTTATGTAGTGGCCAATTTTGGGTGGGATGATGGAGGCTGATAGGCCATGGATGTGGATCCTACTCATGTGGGTCTATAAGTATAGGGTGGTGGCCCTGATAAATAGGCAAGAGTAGCACTAGCTACTACACAAGCATAAATTACAAGGTTAAAATGGTAGGTGGCCACTTTATAGGCCTAGATTATGACTTCATAGGGTTAGGTTGCCACCATTACAAGTGAGAGAGATAGGCCTAGACCTCACTAGGCTTGGTGACCCAAGAGAGGGACACCTTAAGATAGAGGGTAAGAGTAATGGTAGCAATACTAGGACCACCAAGTACCCTCCTTATGGAATAGTACTTTTCCATAATGGAGGAGTTGAGGTATTATGAGGCCATAGTTCTAGCACAATATCTTAAACGGCCCTGATGGGGAGAGCACAAAGCCAATTTAGTAGGTGGGTTAGTTGTGGTGACTCCAGGTCAATGGGCCAAGTCACTGAGTGGACAAGTAGACATCCTAAGAGGACTGACACTAGATGCTAATGGTAGTATAGGTATAGGAGTGGCCATTGGGAGTGATGTCATAGGGGCATTATATGATATGCTAAGTTGTATAGGTATAGATGTACATGATTTTGATACCAACCTATGTGTCGATGCAATGAGATGTACATGCTTTGAGAGAGATATTATATACATTATTACATGTACTTTTTATTATGATGGCATGATTTATGTGATGTTTATGATGTTCATGATGATATATAGATGTGGTTTATGGATCACATTTTTATATGTTTTGAGGTGTTATGCTTTATCCTTATGAGATGTGGACTTAGTGGCTTTAGGCATGTGATGAATTATGGATGATGTTTTGTTTTGTTCATGGATATGATGTTTACAATTATGGATGGTTTGATTATGGTTATTGATGTGATTTTATATGATGTGATTTATTTCATTTATTATGGATGTGATTTTTGTTTATTATCATGATGTTGATGAAAGTACATAAATTAAGTTAGATAACAAACTAGATGTAAAAAGAGATAAGAATCATGAGACATATGTATACATGAACCAATGATAAGGAAAATGCATAATGATTTTTCATTGGTGAGGACAAAATAAAAACTAAAGTTATATTAGCTTAGGGAACATAATACTTTCAAATTCTTCCCATTATTATGCTTTGGTTGATAAAAAGTGTCTTGATCACATTATGTCAAGTAAGTTCATAATCCCTTGATTTGTAAATGGTATAAGGGGGAGGTAGGTGGTAGGTGAAGCATAAATAGGTTGATAGGTAAGGTAGCCTTATGTGGGTTAGTTTTCCCCTTTTATAAGTGACCTAAGAACTATATTAGACAAGTCCATGTCTTCATGCAAGGTGTAGACTAATCAATGCGGGAAGTCTACTAATAATAGATATGAAAGCTAATTGTAGCTTTCGTGGGATAGCTTATTCTAATTTTGATATAGGGTCTTTTTTTGCTTTTATTTTGATAAGTTTTTGAGTTTGATCGATGCAAGAAGCTTAAAATGATTATTTTTGACCTATTTAAATTTATCCATCCTTTAAGGGAGTGGTCTAAGTTTGGGTTTGTTTATTTGGTATCTATCCTTCAAGGGAGAAGTCTATCTTTTAAGCAATTTAGTTTTGGGTAGTTGTCCTCTAAGGGAGTAGTTTGTAATTATAGAGATATGTGACCCAAGTGATATTTTGGTATCCCTAGTTATTTTTATGCTAGGTTTAGACATGGACAAGTCTATATAGGTTTAGAGGTTTACCTTTATAAAGTTAAATCTTTAGCACAAAATGTTAATAATATGTGAAAGGGTTGGTTTTAAGATATAATGACCATGGGATTCTATCTAGATTAGAGACAAAAGAATCCACGAGAACCATGATATGGTTAGATCCATGGTACCCATATTTATAATTTGGCTATGACTATGATGTTAAATCACATGGTTTTATGTTGTAATCATTTGTCCTCAAAGGGATAGGGATAGGTAAATGAAGGTGAAAATCTAGTAAATCAAGGGATGAGATTAAGTTAGAAAATAAGGTGAGTTTGACCCTTGTTTAACAAAATAAAGGAAACAAATGTGAAGTATTAATAGGCTCAAGTTCTGGTTTGCCTTTGAGAGAGGACAAATGATAAGATCCTGATACATACTTATGGGTTATGATGTAGGTTCCAAGCCAATTGAAAACAAGCTTTCCTCTTTTGTTTTTCTCCATATTGGTTACATGTTGGTTTTCCTTTAAGATTAGGTCTCTGATGTTGAATTCTTGTTCTTTTAGGTGCTTATTATAGGCATGTTTGATTCATTCTTGGTAGACACAAAGATGGTTAAGCTCTACTAGGTAATGCTCATCAAGTAGCTCAATTTGTATTAAATGTTCTTGATGATAGTCATTCTCAAAAATGATTTATTATAAATATATGCAAAGAGAAGGAATCTAGACTTTTAGAGGTGAGACTACGTCTACTATGAATACTAGAGATAAAGGGGTAGCACCCGTAGAGGTTCGAATGTTAGTACGATAAGCTCATAAAGTGAAAGGGATGTGTAAGTGCCAATCATGACCTGAAGCAATGACTACTTTGGTTACATTTTGTTAAGGGTTTTGTTGGAGGCTTCCACCTATCCATTTTCTTATGGATGGTAAGGTGAGAAAAATCTAACTTAATTCCAAATGCATCACAAAGACCTTGGACTTGCTTATTTTTTAAATATTTGCCATTATTGGTGATGATCTTATAGGGAACACCAAAATGATAGATGATATTATGATTGATGAGTTGACTATCCTTTTAACTTTGGTTAAGATGAGAGGAATAAATTCTACCCATTAGGTGAAATACTTAGTGGCGGTGATGATGGATTGGTGTCATTGTGAAGAATGAGGATTGATTTCCCCAATGAGATCGAGTCCCCATTGTGAGAAGGGCCAAAATTCCTTGGATACTTGAAGGCCATGGGTTGGCACATGATGTAAATTGATGTGTTATTGACATTTAACACACTTATTTACATAATCACAATAGTCTTCATTGAGGTTGGGCCAATAGTAGCTAAGGTGAAGGATACATTTAGTGATAGATAAACCACTAAAGTGTCCCCCATAGATTTTGTCATGTGTTTCCTTGGTAACATGGAAAGTTTTATGACTATGTAAATAATAGAGAAGAAGGCCATTGAAGTCATGATTGTACGATATTCGCCCTTGTATGTTATAATGAGGGGTACTTTAAACAAAAGTTCTTCAGGCATTCCTAGAGAGGTTAGGAGGAATGATGTAGAGGTTGAGATAGTTGAAGGTTTGCTTGTACCATATGTCTAATGGAGATTCTTCCATGCTAAAAATGGTAATAAGGTGAGAGTGGATGTAAGAGGGTGTGATAAATTGATGGATTGTGACAAAGAGTTTAGAATTAGCAGGTTGAGATGAGATTTAGGAAGCAAGGGAAGCCATTGTATCTATAAAATTTTTGGTAGATCATGGAACAGATTGGATAAGGTAATGATCAAATGATGCTAAGATTACATTTACTAGTTGTTTTTAATTTTTCAAGACATCATTCTTACATTGGTAGGATCTATTGACCTAGTTGACCATAATTTGGGAATCACCAAAGACAATAATTATCTTAACTCCCAAGGCTAGATAAGTTTGGAGACCTATTACTAGGGATTCATGCTCATCCACATTTTTGGTGCACTCAAAATCAAGTTTAAAGAAAATGGGAAGAGTTTAACCATTAAGGGGAATGAGAATAACTCTGGCACCCCTTTCGCATTATCATTTTAAGCCATTGAAAAACATGGTCATTTGGTAGGTGGCATCCTCTTGAGAAATATTCATGATGGACTCATTAAAAAATGCAAGAGGAAGTGGTTGGTTGTCTGATAGAGGGGATTCAACCAATTTTTCAACAATGACTTACCCTTTAATCAACTTCTACTAAAGTAACTCAAGGTAAAACTTAGCTAAAAGCATGAGCCATTTAGCCATACACTAGTTTTGGTATGGTTTAGAATGCATGTACTTGAGTGGGTCAGTGTTAGTGATTATGAAAGTTTTGTGATTAAGAAGATAATGATGAAGTTTGGAAGCCACAAGGACTAAAGTGAGGCAATTTTTTTCAGAATGGGTGTATTGAGTTTCATACTCTATAAGTGTTTGACTTATGTAGTAGACAACTTGCTCTTTGTTTTGTTCATCACGGTGAATGAGAATTACCCCTAAGGAATGGTTAGTGGCAGAGATATAAAGGTAGAAGTGTTAGTCCTATTTATGTGGGGTAAGAATAGGTGGAGAAAGGAGGCATTCTTTGAGTGAATCAAAGGCTTGTTGGTAGTCTTTAGTCCACTTAATATATATATATATATATATATATATATATATATATATATATATATATATATATATATATTGAGAAGATGGTGAAAGGGTTGAAATCTATCTGATAACTGAGATATGATGTGACAGATGTATTATAGCTTCCCCTAAAGGTTGTGGAGTTGTTTAAGGTGGGTTGGAGGTGGCATCTCCAAAATTTCCCTAACTTTGGTAGGGTCTACTTCAATTCCTTTAAAATATATGTTAAATCCAAGAAATTTCCTAATAGAACACCAAAGATACATTTCTTAAGGTTGAGTCAGATGTGGAAATGGATTAGGAAATCAAAGATGATTGTGAGAATGGCTAAATGATCCTTATGATTTTTATATTCGTAAGGATATCATCTACATAGTCCTTTATTATTTTATGGATTAGATCATGGAAGATGTAGGTCATCACACATTAGTATGTTGTTTTAGTGTTCTTTAGACCAAATGGCATGAGCTTATAACAAAAGTTTCCCCAAGGGGTAATGAAAAAAGTTTTATGTTGATCGTTGGGGGAAATCAAGATTTGATTATATCTTAATAAACCATCCATGAGTGATAACATCTAGTGGCCAACTATAGGATCAACAAGTTGGTCAATGCTAGGCAAAGGGAAGTAATCCTTTGGACAAGCAAGGTTGAGGTCATTAAATTCAATACAAAGGTGAAGTCCCCCTATGGATTTGGTAATAGAAATAATGTTAGAAACCCATTGAGGATAATCGATGGGTTGGATGAAATAAATAGATAAGAGACCCTGAAGCTTTTCTTTGACTAGAAGGGTGATATAAGGGTGTATCCTATAAAGATTTTACCAAACAAGATTAACATTAAGATGGGTGAAAATGTTGTGGAGCGATATATAAGGGTTAATTCTAGGCATACCCTAATATGACAAAGCAAATGTTATGCTTTGGTCACAAAGGAAATAAGGGTAATATTGTTGCTACATAGAATCTAAAGATTGACCAATCTTGATAATGTGAAGGTTATCCTAAGTACCCAAGTTGACATTGATATTGAATTTTTTTAACATGTTTTGGTTCTCAAGAGGAAGGGATTTATGGATATAATAATCCCCCACATTGAGGTAGGTGAGAATGGAATAATCATCCTGATGTTGGATGGTGTTGATGGTAGGAGAATCATTTCCTACCATTTTAGGATGAATGAGAGGAAGGATTTTATTTTGGCCATCCTTTTGATAGGTTAGGGGGCCTAAAATAATAGTGTTGATCAAAAAAAATTAGGAGGAATGATTTCAAAATCCTCAGACTTTAAAGGAGATTGGGTAGTGAGGATGGGATGTTTTTCTCAATAGTGGCAATAGGTTTTGGTGAATCGGTAGGTTTTTCTGGTGTTATGAACCCAAGGCCAAATAGCTCATAAGGTTTCTAATTTTTGATGGAAGTTAACTCGTGAAGTCCATATTCATAATGGCCAAGGCTAAATCCCTTCTAGGCACACCTATGAACATATAATTTAGAAAATACTATTTTGTTGAGATTACAGAAGTCAGAGGTAAATGGATAGATGGTAGAGGTAGTGGTAGAAATAATAAGTAGATGATTAAGTCCCCCATAGATTAAATTAGTTTTATGGTTGAGAGGCTTGAAAGGGATGATGCTTCTAATTTTGGGGTCATAACTAGGATCTTAGATGAGGTTTACATACTCTTGAGGAGTAAGGAAGGCATTTAAGGCTAAAATATGATATTCCCACAATGAAAGATGTTTGAACATGGGTTCCAAGGGGTCCTTTATGGGGATCTGAGAAAAAGTAATAGAGGAGCTAGTTGAATCTTCATCGATGGTAGGGGTGGAGTGGTTGTTTATTGGTGGTGAGGTGGATGAGAGAGGAAAAATAATGTCGTTAGTTTGATATGTCATGTTACAAGATACAAAGTGACTAGGGTTAGATTTTATGGTAACAACTTGACCTTCATATTCAAACTTGACACATTGATGCAAGGTAGATGGGACACAACTCATGGCATGAATCTAAGGACATATAAGTAATAAATTATATTATAACTCACCTTATACAATGTAAAAGAGTTCTAAAATTGTGTGAGGTCTTAAATAGATGTGGAAGATGACTATCCCTAAGGTAGTGGCCATAGTATCATTGAAGGAGTAGAGGATAGTAGTAGTTTCTGACATGATATTTGTAGGTAGTTGAAGTTGGTCATAAGCATGAGAGGATATAATGTTAATACTAGCTCCTCCATAAATCATCACCCTTTTGATGTGAGTTTGATTGATGTATATAATGATGAAGAGGGGAGATCCTCATAATGAATAGAAGGTATTTTTGAATCCTGGAAGGTGATGAAGGTAGAAAGTTAAAGGGCTCTGACAAAGGATGCAAGAGGTTGAGGGTCTTTTGGTTAAACCTCTATTGATTATAGGTCCTTTATTAATGTTAGGTAGTGATGAGATGAGGTGTTTATTGGTTTTTAAATGCTCATCTTCACTAGTGTCTAGTGAAGTTATTTTAACACTACTCATTGGATGGATTCAGAAGGGTTGGAGGGAGAGGTACCCAAAATAAATATTTTGGGTTTTGGAGAAGGTAGAGTTAAAGATTAGGGTGATTGGTTTTATTTATAAGGTTTAGGGGTGAAAAGATATGTCTATGGTATAGATACTTTGGATTTTCCCTTATCATTTTATTAGGCCTTAGATCAGGTAACCATATGGATAATGTGGATGAGGGCAAGTATTGGGCTAGATGGTTTCTTCAATTCCTCCTCACTTTCAAATGAGATTAGAAGAGTAGGTAAATGTTAGATGGGTTGAGTTGGTGGTTGGGTTTGTAATGGGATCAAAGGAGTTCATCTGATAATAGATCATCCTCATCCCATAAGTTATGGACAAGTGCTTGGAGAGCTTTGTAGTTCTTCATGTCGTGTCTAGGAGTCCTATGGTATGAACAGATCAAATTGTCATTGAACCATGATAGTTTAGGATGTGAAGGGTCAAAATGTTTGATAGGTGGTAGGCTTAAGGAAGAGGTTTTCAAAAACCTTTATAGAATGGTCAAATAATATTTGAACAAAGGTTTTGAGGGTGTTAGGTTCTTATTTTTAGGAATAGGAGACTTTTTAGAAGTAGGCTTCACCATAAAAGTTGTAGGTGGTGGAATGGTTTTGGTATGGATTTTTTGGTTATGGTTGTTTTAGAGGTGGAATATTTAGAGGTGGATGGTTAGGGTTTGGTGATAGGTGTGAAGGCAGAGATAGATAGGTTAGTTAAGAATAATGGGGAGTTTGATGATTTCATATAGGTAGGTGTAGGTAGAGTAAAAGGAGAAGGTTTACTAGATGAGGAATATGTAGTTGTGGGAAGGTTCACATTCTTGGTAGAAGTAAAAGATTCTAGGATGATATAAGGATGGGGTCTTAAGATAGATGATAAGAGGGAAGGATGCGGTATAACTCTGGCTCGAGGTGGGAATTTAGGTGGTTCTAACGTCTTAGTTGGTTTGGTTGGGGTTTTCTTTGGTATACTAGATGGAGTCAAGCCTAACTTCAAACATGCATGAGAAAGGATAGGTGTAAGAAGTATTCCTATAATCTTGATGGGTTTGGTTAGAGAGGTGTAAGGTGATTTGACAATTTTAGATGGAGGTGGGTTGGATGGTTCTCCTATGGTTGTAAAGGAAGAAATGTCTGATGAAGGTACTGAGGTAATGATAGGTTTGATGGTGGATGTAATTGAGGTTGAAGGATTAGGTTTATTTTGGTAAGGGAGACAAAGATGATGCCAAAAAGTGGCTCTATCTAGATTGGGTTGAGAATTGAACTCTAGATTTTGGACTAATCTAGAAAAAGGCTTATAAATGGGTTTGATCCCTTGGTCATTGGTTTCAAAGGTTAAACCCATGGGTTGAGGTGAGGGAATGGTTTCTTGACCTATGTTATTGATGTAAGGTTCCAATATTTGGGAGGATGTCTCATCCATGGAACGATTAGACAAGGTGACCTCTTCTTTTGGGATGATCCCCAAAGAGAGAATGGGTGGTTCTATGATAGGGGAGGAAGGTGTGATGGCCTAAAGTGAAAGAATGGAGATGGTTATTTCCTTTGTTTGGGTGTCCAAAGGAATGGTGGGTAATTCCACCACTTCAATGAGTGGAATTGGGGAAGAGGTAGTTGAAGTAATGGTTTCCTCTTTTGGTATTTCTATCAAAGGAAAAGTGGATAATTCCATGGTATCATCAAGTAAAGAAAGAGGGGTGGTTATTTCCTCTATTTGGGTATCCAAAGGAATAGAGGGTGAGTCCTCCATTTAATTGAGTGGAGTGGAGGAAGAGGTAGTTGAGGTAATGGTCTCCTCAATGATAGGTTCACTAATAATGGTATTAACTGTATGCACCTCATGAGCATGAGATGATTTCATCTTATTATCATCATAATTGGTAATAGGGGCATGATTGGAGAAAGGTTTACAAAAAATTTCAAGGGACTAATTTAGGGGGGTATTGGTATTATTAAATACAAGTTCTCCCTTATCAATCATGTTTTGGACAATGGTCTTAAAGGTGTTGCACCTACTAACATCATGTCCAATGACATGGTGGAAAACACATAGATCATTCTCATTGTACCAACCAAGTGTAGGGAGAGAAGCATTAAATTATTGGATAGGTTTTATGAGAGGAAGTTATATGATGTTAGCTTTGAGTAATTTATCCAAAACAAAAGCATAAGGCCCCTTATCAAAGTATATTTTTTTGGGGTAGCTCAATTTTTTATTTTGGTTTGGTTGGTTGGAGGAGTTAGAGGATTTGGTTTGATGGGGTTGGTTGACAGTTAGTGGTAGAGTAGTTTTAAGGAAAACTAAGTTTATGAATGCCTTTGGTTTGGTATTGGGATGATTAGTTTGATTGGTGGTTTTAGATGATGAAGGATCATTAGATTTGAAGCTAGAATTTTTATTCTTCAGTTTCAATTTTCCCTTATCAATGGCTCTAATTTTTAATTTACATGTCATGGTGAAAGCCTCATCAAAAGTCCTAAAAGTTTGAACTTAAAGAGTAGGGGAAATATGTTTGGCATAACCCTTAGAGAAGAGTTCAATCAACTTAGGTTGGGGTAAGGATAAATAAAGTTGGTTGATAATACCTCTCTATCTAGCTATGAAATCAGCAATTGATTCATCATCAAATTTCCTAATGGAGCTTAGGTCAGTAATAGAGACATTTTTAGATATATTGACTAAGAAATGATATAAAAATATTTGGGAAAGTTAGGAAAATTAAAAGATGGAGTGATTGGTGAGAGAACTATACTAATCTAAATTTGGTCCAAATAAAGACATGGGAAAAGTATGAAGGAGAAGAGCATCATCATATGCAATCAAATAGAAATAATGGTGAAACGATCTTAAGTGTTATTACGGGTCCTCCTTACTTTGGAACTTGGAAAATTTATGTATTTCCCATTGAGGAAGATAAGATAAGATAGGGATAAATGGGTGAATAGGTTCATTGCAAATTTGATCATAAGATAAAAGGTTATGATCCCCAGAGATAAATGACTCTAAGTTGGTCATTTTGTCTATTAACATTTTGACCAAATCCATTTGAGGTTGGGAAGATCCATAATTGTGTGGTAATTTTGGTTGATTTTGGGTGCCAACAATATATGGATAAGTGGTAGAGGGTCGAGAAGATACCACATATTGGTATGTGGCCATTTAAGGTTGGGATGGTGCCACATAAGGGTTGATGGGTACAAAAGATTGGGTAGAAGGTGATATGTATCCTTATTTATTAGGAAAATATTGGTAGGATGTCATGGGTATTTTTGAAATGATTGATATGGGTTGATTTGGAGGTATGGATGGGCTAGTAGATGGTCAGGGTTGAGTGGTAACTCTTGTGTTAATAGGTGGAAGGGTAGGAGGTATGGAAAGCACTAAATTTTGAAGTGGGGTAAAAATTAGTGCATTGGTAGTGATAAGGGGAATGGTGGAAATAGGGGTATAATATACCCCCATGGTGGATGGGGTATGGGTAACAAGAGGTGAGGTTTCTCCTGTGTTGAAGTTGTTGGTTGGTGTAAGAGGTGTTTAGCTATTGGTTGAGATATTGGATTGAGTTTGGGTGGTGGTATAAGATGGGTTATGAGTGGAAGAAGATGCTTGGATGATCATAGGCTAGGTAGAGGTAGCACCAACCATAATATGGGGAGGCATACCATAGGGTGGATCCATAGGAAGAACTGAAGCAATAGGGGTGAGGTGAGCTAAGGTGTTGAGGTAATGTTGAAGGGATATGGGGTTGTTATCAAGGAAGGTAGCAAAATCCACATCACCCTCAATAAATATCTGAGGCATGGTAGGAGGGGGAGAAAGATGAGAAGAACTCTCAACATCAGAAGTATACTTCATGGAAGAAGAGGAAGAGGAAAGTGGTTCTTAGTTGGTTTGGTTCCTCAATTGTTGTCTAGTAAAGACCATGCGAGGATTAGAAAATAAATTACAAAAAGCTCACAACTCAAATACAAATCAAGAAAAAGGAAAAGAATATCAATGCAATCCAAACATACATTAAATTGCATTTAAAACTTAGGATTATTTTTAGATCACTTTTGGCTTATGCCTTAGAAAGTGTGAAGAGGAAATTTGGTTTATAGATCAAGTACTAGAAATGAAGTCCAAAGTTGGTTTTGGGTGTTAAAGGCTCTAAAAAAGAATCTATATTGAATGTAGTATGTGGCTTAATATTGGGGCCTACCCCCTCACTTCACACACTATAAAGATAAGGGTGTCATGCACTTAGCTAAGATATACTAAATTTTAGAGTTTATACTCAACTAGAGAGCTGAGTTGGTTCTCCCCTTTTTAATGACCTCTAAGTAGGAGTTTTGAGAAAGGGTAAGGTTACCACTAGGTGATGAAATCCAAGTCAGGCCTTATCTCAATTTTATTTTGATGTGTTGATTGATTATGTGGTTTGGTAAAGTGTGTGATAACAAGAGTAAAACTAAAATTAGTTACTTTTCTTTTAAGCTAGGTAGATTAACTAAAAACAAGCAAGAAATCAATGTATGCAAGGTTTATTTTAATCCCAAAAGAAATTTCAGATTTCATTATATGAGCATATAATAAAAGAAGAAAGGGGCACCTAGATGATGCTAGGTCCCATCGGGCATGCCAATTTTTTTTTTCTTAATTTCTACTCATTTTTTAATTTTGAAAGAAGATAAGAAACTAGTAATAAGGGTATGGTAGAATAACCAAGTTGTTATGCATACATGATCCAAATGAGTGTAGAGAGATTCTTTTTGTCTTGGAAGGATTACTTGTAGATAAGAAAACACTAACATAAGGGGTTGTTAGTAAGATAGTTAGGTGGACTACCTAATGTGATCTAGATCCAAAAAGTGTGAGCTTTCTATGAGGTTGTCTATCCACTCTTTGATAACAATTAAGTTGAAAGAGATAAAAGTACAATAATTACATCAAACAACAAAAAGTAATTGAAATGAAATACAAGAATAAAATGAATGCTTGATAGAGAAAATAAATAAATATAGCAAAATTAGGTCAATACTTATGCTAAAATAGATCAGATCAGGTTCAAAAAGTTAGGTAGGGGTCTATGAATAGGCAAGGACACATAAAGTCAAATTTGGTTGGGGGTAAAGGGTTATAAATAACTTTTTATTACCATAGTGAATTTTGATGGTTAGGGTGACCATCGGTGGTTATGCTGACCATCGATAATTAGGTAACTATTGATGATTTGAGTTGACCATTGACAGTTGTGCTAACCATTAGTAGTTACTTGGGGAATTCTAAAGGTGTTCAAAAAGAGTTACATAATGGGTTATTGATCATATAAGGGTTTGGTTAAGGGTCTGGTTAGAAATAGGAGGTTGGAAGATAGGTGCAAAAAGGTTTAATGGGGGAAAGAGGTCAAAAACCAAAATAACAAAACTAAAGTAGAAATATACCTCTTGTTTTCTAAATGGATGATGGTTAATGGCTAGAGTAATTTTGGAACAGTAATGGTACTTCACCTTAAGAGCAATTTTGATATAGGTTTGGATCTCTATTTTTGATTTTGAGTTTCTAAAAGAAGACTTGCTAGATGAAAGCTTGAATACTTGTGAGCAAGAATGTTTATGATGATGGATCCATTTCACCTCCTACTCCCCTCCTTTTATAGGCAAAGAGATATGGAGGATAGAAGGTTCCATAGTAGGGTGGCTTGCTAATTTTGATGCTTGGGAGTTTATTAGTAATGAACAAGGTAGATATATTTAATTATGTCATGTTATCTTGAATATAATTGGTATTGTGTAAGAATGAGGAAGACCTAATTGTTGATGGTCAACCTAACCATCGATGGTCAAGATGAGCATCGACAGTCGAGTGTCTAAAGGAAAAGGGGTCAAGGTGAGTTAATAGGGTTGGATTAAGGTTAAGTTAGTAAGTTAACAAGTTTATTTAACTAAGTAGCTAACTAGACTTGAGATCTGATGGGTTGGTCAGTAGGTCAAGAAGGGTTAGGTGGTACCTAAGGTATCTCGAGGCATTTTGACATCTAGTACGATTTTCTAGTTTCTACACCCAAACCCAACCTCCTCTTTTATCTACACCTCTACCTATTCTTTACAAGCCTTCTACTTCTAACCCTTTTATTTCCAAATGATCCACTACAAAACCTTTTATTTCTAAACCTTCTACCTCCAAGCCATTAACTTTCAAACCATCTACCTCCAAGCCATTAAATTCCAAAACACCACCCACCAAGAATATTTCATCACCCAAAACTCTCATTGTGAAGCCTACTCCTAAGAATACTTCCACCCCAAAAGTTAAATCCAAAACCCCAACACCCTTACCACCTTTGTTTGAGTCTTACTCAACCATCTTGTAAAGATTATTACAAAATTATTACTTTAATTTTCCTCTTATCAAACCATTTGACCCAATAGTCCTAATCCATCCTAGTTTAATGAAAGTCTAATTTAATCATACCATAGAATGCCAAGACATGATATGTATAGTTGCAAAACTCTCCAAGCCATAGTCCACCAACTATGTGATGAGGATGACTTATTGTCAAAATATCCTCCCATGATCCCATCACTAATTTGAGAACCAAAAGTAACCACCCAATACTTACCTACTCCCACAATCTCATCTAAGAGTGAGGATGAACTAAAGTAGTCCTCTAGCCCAGCTCATCCCCAAATCCATACCATACATGTGATCACATAATCACAAACCCAACAAAAAGATAAAGTGAAGTTAAAGGTTTCCATTCCATGGATGTACCCTTCCTCCACCACCCAATCATCCATCCAAACCCAAACACCTTCACCCAAACCCAAACCCAAGGTGTCCATCTTGGGTGCCTCCCAATCCAACCCTTTCGAGTCAATCCAAAAAGTAGTTATAAATAAATTTAACCAAATAGTAGTGAAGATGATTTTATATGAACTAATAAATACCTCATTCCATCACCACTAAGTTAAGATAGAGGCTTTATAGTCCATAGAGGTTCAACCAGAAGATCCATAACCTCTAACAGCCTTTATCAAAGCTATTTAGCTTTCTACCTTTGTTACCTTTAAGGATTAGAAAATACCCTATGTTCATTCTCAATATTTAGATCCTCCCCTCTTAATTACCATATACACCAACCAAACCCACATAAAAAGGGTTATGATTGATGGAAGGGATAGCATAAACATTAGCTCCTCCCATGTATACGACTAGCTAAAATTTCTAGAGAACATCATGTCAAAAACCATAGTGGTGCTCCGTTCCTTTAATGACACTATGGAAACAACTCTAAGAACTATCATCCTCCATATTAATTTAGGACCTCTCACACTTCCTAAGCTCTTCTACGTATTATAAGGTAAGTTTTGGAAAAATATTTTGCTTATATGCCCTTAGATCTATACCATGAATTGTGTGTCATCTACCCTACATCAGTGTGTCAAGTTTGAGCATGAGGGTCAAGTAGTTACCATACAATCTGACCCAAGTCCTTTTACATTATGCAACATGACGTATCAGAAAAATTGTGTTCTCCTTCTTACATAAACCAAACCTTTACCAACCAAAGATGACTCCACCTCTTCCATCAACCAAGCCTCGAATATCTCATATGTCCTTTACACCCAAATCCCCATGAAGGACCCCTTGGAATCAACATTCCAACATCTCTCACTTGGGAAGTATCACCTCTTGACCTTAGATTCCTTCCCTACTCCCCATGAGTATGGGAACTTTGACCAAAATCCTAATTATGATTCCAATATCAGAACCATTATTACTTTTGGGCCTCCCAATCCCCAAACTAATCTTGTCTATGGGGTACTTGATCAATCGCTTTCCACCTCCTCTACCTCCTCTTCTGCTAGATGATTCATCTCCAATTTCTCCTATCTAGATAAACTAGAGTTTACCAATACATACCTCTATAGGTGTGCTTGTAAGGGGTTCAGTCTAGGATAGTATGAACATAGACCATATGAGTTGTTTCCATGTAAAACCCAAAAGCCTCAAGAGAGATTTGGTATCAGATTTATTCCACTTGAAGATCCAACCAATTCACCTCCCATTATCATTATTGATGAGGAAATTCCATCCTCACCAACCCCTTCACCATCAAGATCTGAGGATCTAAAAATCATTTCCCCCTAATTGTTTTTCATAAACATGATTAGCCTTAGACCCTTAAATTATAAAAATGATGGGGAGACCATAACCTTTCCTCTAACTCATCTTGAGATGGTGGAAGATGACTCTCCTATCATTAATACCATTCAATGTCAGAATGATGATTCCCTTCTCAACTATCTTGGAGTAGAAGATGCCTCTATCCACAAATCTCTCCATCCTTAGACTTCAACCATGTTGAATGAATTCACCATGGATGTCAACTTGGGTACTTAGGATAACATGTGTATTGTCAAAATTGGCCAATCATTAGATTCCTTAGAGCTTTAGGATTTCCCCTTCCTATAAGATCATAACATATCATTTGTTTGGTCTTACAATGACATGCCAAGAATTGACCCTTCCATCACCACCCATAATATTTTTACTACCTGTGATGCTAAGCTTATCAAGCATAAGCTTTATTAGATGCACCCTCACATATCCCTTCTTGTCAAAGAAGAGCTTCAACACCTCCTATCTATAAATTTCATCCAACCCGTTGGTTATCCTCAATGGGTCCTGAATGGCATACCTATCACCAAATCAATAGGGAAACTTCACATTTGCATGGACTACCATAATATTAACCTTGCTTGCCCAAGGGATGACCTCCCTTTACCAAGCATTGATTAGTTTTTTGACCTTATAGTCATCCATGAGATGTGATCTCTTATGGACAATTTCTTGGGATATAATCAGATCTTGATTGCCACTAAAAACCAACGTAAAATTACTTTTATCACCCCATGGGGAACCTTCTACTATAGTCATGCCTTTTGGTCTAAAAAATGCTGATGCAACCTACCAAGGTGATATGAACTACATCTTCCATGATCTTATTCAAAAAACTATAGAGGATTAAGTAGATAGCCTTCTTGGGAAATATAAATGTTGCAAAGATCATTTATCAGTTCTCAAGGTTATATTTGAATGCCTCATCCATTACCATGTTCACCTTAACCAAAAGAAGTGTATCTTTGAGGCCTTGTTGATAAACATACTTAGCTTCATTATATATTTTAATGAAATCAAAGTTGATCCCACTAAAATCAAGATGATCCTTGACATGCCTCCTCTGACCAACCTCAAGCAACTTCGTAGTTTGTAGAGAAATCTTCAATCCATTCATTGTTTCATCTCTTAACTATCTAATAGATGCCAAACTTCCCATCACCTTCTTATCAAATATATATATTTTAAGTGGAATAAAAACTATCAAAATGCCTTTGAATCACTCAAAGAATACCTTCTTTCTCCACCCATCTACCTTCATCCCAAAGAAGATCAACCTTTCTACCTTTATATTTATTATACCAATTATTCTTTAGGGGCAATGCTTGTGCATCGAGATGAGCAGTATAAATAGAAAGTTGTCTACTATATAAGCTGAAATCTTATATAGTACAAAACTTAGTACACCCATACCAAGAAGCTTTGCCTTATTTTGGTCTTCATGGCCTCCAAACTCCATTACCTTCTCAATCACAAGACCTATGTCATAACTAACACCAACCCACTCAAGTATATGCATTCAAAGCCATACCAAAACCAACATATGGATAAATGGCTCATTTTTTTAGTTGATTTTTATCTTGATTTCCTCTAGTATAAGTAAATTAAATGGTAAGTCATAGCCAACCAATTTGATGAAGCACCTTTAACAGATAACCAACCATCTCCCCTTGAGTTTCCCAATGAATATATCATGACTCTTTCTCATGAAGACCTCACCTATCAAATGACCATATTTTTTAATGATGAAAGTGATAATGTGGTGGGGGTGTTGGTATCATTCTCATCCCCCTTGATGATGAACCTCTTCCTTTATATTTCAAGCTTGATTTTGAGTGTACCAATAACATGGTTGAGTATGAATCCCTAGTGATAAGTCTCCAATCTACTTTAGCCTTGGGAGTCAAGATGATCAGTATTTTTGGTGACTCCAAACTCATGGTAAATAAAATAAATGGATATTATAAATTTAAAAATGACATCTTGCAATAGTATAAATAGTTAGTTGATGTAATCTTAGCATCAATTAAATATTACCTTATCCAATCCACTCCATGATCTACAAAAAAATTCATTGATACAATGGCTTCCCTTGCTTCCCAAATCCCTTTCACACCTTCTAAATCTAAGTTATTTAACATTATCCATCATCTTATTGATCCTTATTATACCAAATCAAACCCTCCTTCCATCTTTAGTGTGGGGGATACTCAACCTAACCTTTGGTATAAGTATATCTTTGACTATCTCAACCTAGGCATCATTCCCTCCAATAGTTCTAGGAATGGTTAAAGATCATTTATTCAAAGTACCTCTCATTATACCATGCTAGGGTAAATTATTTAAAAGTTTAGCTTTGATGGTCACCTTTTATATTGCCTACATAGTCATGAAGCCTCTCATTCATTCAAGGAAATGCATGATGGGATTTATGGGGGACACTTTAATGGCATAGTTATCACTAAATGTATCCTTTGCCTTGGCTAATATTGGCCCACCCTTAACCAAACTATTGTGATTATGTGAAGAAGTTTGTTAAATGTCAACAACATACCAATTTACATCATGCACCTAACCATAGTATCCATGTATCTAAGAATTTTTGGCCCTTATCCCAATGGGCATTAGATGTTATTGGTGAAATTAACCTCTATTATTCATAGTGACATTATTTTGTCATCACTATGACTAAATATTTCATTTCAAATTGGTGGAGGATATTCCTCTAGTTTTAACCAAAGATGAAAGATTGTTGATTTTATTAACTATAACATTATCTATCATTTGAGTGTTCCTCATAAAATAATCACTGATGATGGTAAATCTTTTTAAAATTGAAAATTCTAAGGTATTTGTGATGCGTTTGGCATTAAGTTAAGTTTATCCTCACCCTATCATCTAGAAGCTAATGGGCAGGTTGAAGCTTCTAACAAAACCCTTAATAACATGTTAACTAAAATGGTTAATGCATTTTATTGGGATTAGATTTTACACATCCTTTTCACCTTATAGTCATATCATACTAGAATTTGAACCCCTACAAGTGCTACCCCTTTCTTTCTTGTTTTTAGAGTAGAGGTTGTCTTGCCTCTCAAAGTCTAAATTCCCTCTCTTCACATATCCTTATAGGATATCATTTTTTAGGGTGATTATCATCAAGAATATTTATCTCAACTTGAGCTACTTGACGAGCATTGTTTGGACACACTTAACCATCTTCATGTCTATCAAGAATGAATCAAGCACACCTATAAAAAAAACCTAAGATAATGAGAATTCAACATTAGAGACCTCATCTTAAAAGAGAATCAACATGTAACCAATAGGAGAAAATCAAGTGGGGTAAGTTTGCATTAAATTGGCTTGGACCTTATATCATAATGCAAAAGTATGAATCAAGAGCTTACTGGTTATCCTCTCTTGAAGGGAAACCAAAACCTAAGCCTCTTAATGCTTCATATCTACATCATTTATTTTGTTAAATAAGATCAAAATCACCTTCTATTTAACTTAAGATCATCCCTTATTTTATGCGATTTTCACCTTCATCACCTCACTCTGAGGACAATCAATAAAATAAAAGAATTATGTGATTATCCATCACAATTTTAGCCTTAATCCTAAATATGGGTACCACAACTATACCCATGGTATGATTCTCATGGATACTTTTTGTCCTTAATAGGATGGAATCCCATGGTCATTGTCTCTCAAAGCATCTTCTCAACCATTATTTCAACCTTCTTGTGCTTTAGTTTTACCTTCATAAAGGTAAGACTTTAAGCCTATATAAGCAATACTATGTCATCAAAAGCCAAAAAATTAAAATTCATATATCCTAAGGGTCATCTCTAGCATTAGAAAACTACTCCCTTGAAGGATAGCTACCAAAATCAATCAAAATTTCTCAATGTAATGTAGACTTCTCCCTTGAAGGATAGCTATCAAAATGCCTAAAATAAATCTCAAAAACTTAGACCATTCCCTTGAAGTACAGATAATTAAAATCATTTGTCAAAATTAATCAATTTATTGGAGGCTTCTTATATCGATTAGCTTCCCTAAAACCTCTCGAAGTAATAACAAAAATATTAAAAGACCCATTATTTGGAAGCCACAATCAACTTTCATGAGTAGACTTCCTGCATTGATTAGTCTACACCATCTATGACATATATTTGTGTATATTGGCTCTTTGAAAACCTAAAAAAGAGTCAAGATAACCTCACTTGAAGGTTATTTTATCATTCATCTCCCCATTATACCCTTTATAAAATAAGGGATTTTGAGCTTACTTGACACTGTGTGATCAAGAAATTTTTTAATCAATTAAAAGACGCTGATGCAAAGCATGTGAAGGGATTATGTTCATAATCTAATCTAGATTCCTTTTATTTTGGTCCTCACCAATGAAAGAGAATTTTTTCTCCTTTTCCTTTCTGATACCTACTTATTTCTAAATTCATTAAGATGTTTGTTTTTTTATTATCTTATCTTATCTTGTCTTTTATCACATATGGTTTTGTTATCCAAACTTAATCTATGTGTTTTTAAGATTAATCAAATTTCATCTAATTAAATATAATTCATCAAACAACATTTAAATTAAAATTTTATGTTTTGTTTCATGATTTTCTTATACCTTATTTAAGTTTTTTAACCATAAAAACATTTTAATAAATTAACCACCTCATATATCAAAAGTCATCTCATCTATCTAAATAACCAGTCACATCTCATCATCATTTATCACATTCATAACCATTTATAAACCAATGAGTCATCACATATGTTATCCATCACATTTTTATTTAGATAAAGGGGAATATATATTCATTAATTTAAAACATACACATTTATAACATCTAATTAAGCATGTATCTACTCATAAGAGAAATGTTAATCCCAACATCATGATCATATCATAAACAACATCATCACATCATGAACATCAAATAAATCATCCATAACCATAATCAACATCCATAAAACCATAATCACATCATAAAATCATAATCAAAATAATCATATATAATAATAATATCCATGTCTCTCAAAAATATGTACATCTCACTATATTAGCTCATAGGCCGGTATCAAAATCATATACTACATCAAAATAGATGTCTCATAGGAGTTTAAGGTGGAGGGGCACTACTACCTCTTGGATCCTATCTATCTTTGGGACATGTCTCTACACCCATAGATGCTACCCACTAACCCAGTGTAGCACTGCTAGCTCTCCCAGTAACCACTACTCTATACTCAACATATCAGGGCTCATCTGGAAGTTATCTAAGGACTAATGCCTCATAGTATATGAGCTCCTTAACCATGGCCACATACTTCTCCATAGAGATATCCTTGATGTTTTTTTAGGCTTAGGTTCTCACCCTCCTTACTATCTTAGTATATCCCTATCTTGCATGTCCAAGGCTAACTACACTCATGTTGTATCCCTATATTGCATAAAGATAGCGACCTGGCCCTATGTCATATCTCTCTCTATAGTCACCTCTATTAAAGCTACCTATGCTACAATTAGTGACACCTTGTCTTAATCTCTTTCCATGATGAGTGCCTACCTATCAAGGGTATCCACATTCATCTGGCCCCCACCTCCCTCCACCATGTCTACATTGAGATATTATTATATATTGTCTCCCCTAAACACTACTGCTACATAATGCACTTGAAACCATACAAGGTACTCCTATGTAACCCCTATATCATCAATAGATATGGCCACTAATAGCTCTTCACAATCAATCTTTATCTCCTCAAGCTATGGTAGAGGTAGTGGTGCCTTTGTATCCTCTCTCTTATACCTTGAGAAAGGACTTGGGACACCCTAAACAAGACTAAACTATCTCCTGACCTTGTCAAATGGGATGAGATCTACCTCATGTTCTCATCTCCCATATATCCACCTGTAACTCTATAGTGATAAATTCTACCTAATATAACTCACCCATAATATGAATCTAGATATAGCCTCTAGATAACCTCCCCATCAACTAGTGCCTCCAACCTATCCCTATACCACTCCAAAACTTGTGTTTCTCCCCCTGGTGTTTTAAGTGCATAATCACCTCTCAACCTCATGAATCCAACTCTAAACTCCCCCTGATCCTATGCTTGCCATAGTAATCCACCTGATCAAAACACCCTAATGTGCTCATATACATAGTACTATAGTATAAACTTGATGTTAATTCCATATTGCCTATGTAACCTATATCCCTAAAGCTCTCGATAGATCTAAACTAGTAAAACTAGGGCCCATGAAAATATGGTCTAGTCCATTAGTATGCCAATAAGAACACCTAGCAATAAAAAAGAACATATGCCACTACTAGAATATACAAGTTCATAGTATGTAAAATCTATCATCATCACAAGCCATCTCCCTCCCCTATCCATGTGATATAAGGGTGCATAATGGAAGCCTCCCACATGTCATCTTACATTATTAAAGTCTACGTTGAATAATTGATCCATATGCACATCTTACTCCTTGTTATTGATATGCTCTATCAACTCACCTCGTATTGATATTCATAAAATATGATAAATTTCCTCTACCAGGATGTTAATTTATCTATTTGATAGAAACAAAGTATTGGTAGCTAGGTCCCATCTCTCAATGAGGACTACCAATATCACCACATCTCTCAACATGTGTTGATAAAATATCATACCTCTTAGACCCATCATTGTCATGTGTTCCCACTCTTGGTTTAACATATACTTATATACCTTGTCCAAGAGCTCAGGTACTCAGTCCCACATTTGTAGCTACTCCCTCACCTATAAGGATAAGTGTATACCTTAGTTTACTCTACCCTTTACCTATAGCCTATGTATTTTGCCTATTCACCCTCCCCCTACCTTAACCTATTTTACCAAATTTACCCAACATTTACCTAATCCTACCTAAATAACATCTTACCTTCACCCTATCCTACCTAAATAAAGTATTTCCTTCACTAACCACACCCTTACCCCATTTACCATCCTAACCAAACCTTTAACTCATTCCTATACCTTCTTAACATTTAACCCATTCCCACACCTTATGGTAACCACTGATGGTTGAGTGTTGATCAGTGATGGTTCTTTATCAAACTATAATCGATCAACCCTTGAAAATTGATAGTTTGGTGGTGGACCACTAACAATCCATACATCGATCATCTGATGGTTACCTATAGACTAACAATGATCAATAGCGATCACTGATGGTCACTATGTAAAGACCATCGACAACCCTAAAACCTTAGGTCCTACCTAAACTTACCAAAAACTTCAACAAAGCATCAAATTTAAGCCTATAACTACTTTATTCCTACCTAACCTACATTCCTAAACACAAATTTCCAACTCTCTAACAAATTCCTACCAAATATCAAAACCCCCCTGACAATTTCTAATACCTATCCACCTAAAGCAATACACCAAATAAGTAACATCAAAAAAAATAATAAATTTGATGGCATCCCCTACCTCATTATGCATCATCCATCATGGTGGATCCTTTGGTACCACCACTAGCACTCAGCCCCATGCTCTACCTCTACCTCATTGCATCCTTATTGGATCTTTTCTATTGAGGACCACCTTGGTCAACCTCAAACTCATAATCCACTTTTAGTCAAATGCATAATATATACTTAGTTGGCACTTGAAATTTTTTTTTCACTTTTGCACAAAATAATCAATGGAAGCATCATCGGTCAATATTTGTAAATGAGTAAATAAAGCCTCATTTGACCTTTAATGATCACCCTTTTAGGGTTTCCTCTTGGCCATCAATCATAACTAGGTGACCATTGATGGTCAACCCCTATAGGGTTTTTCCATCCTACCATCTCCTTTTCCCAAAGGACCACCTAGTCTAACAATGACTTTACCTTCTTGGTTCACCTTTTGGTCACTCAGTCTACTTGTATACCTCTATTTATGATGATCAAACCATGATACCTTTACCATCACCTTTGTTTTTACAACCCAAATTTTCCTTGGTCATTTTGACCACATTGATTACCTTATCATATTTGACTAACTTATGCTACTTTTGCTTACTGACCATTTAGGTGCCTCAGAGTATGACCTTTTTCAGTCCTGACACCTACAACCATTTTTGTTTTCTTAGGATTACATCTAATTTTTGGGTAGCTACAAATACATAAACCATGCCTAAGAGAATTAATTTTATAATAATAACCCATATCATCTATGCCTAATGTTTTAGCCTACTTACCCTGTCACCTGTCCTTCTAGTCCAACTTTATTTTACCACCTACCTCAACTATGGCAACATAGTCTATGCATGATCTATGAAATTTTACTTAGTCATATTTTGTGTACTTTTTTGTATTTAAATACCACCCAACCAACCTTAAAACCCACCTATCTACTTTTAAAACCTACCATCAACTCTGTTTCACCTCATCGATTTCTAGCTTGAAGGGGAATACCTCCCTCCATACTTGGGGCATACAACCAGCCTTCTATTTTTTTTGTAGTTTTTAATACAAATTACATTAAAAAAAGGCAAAATATAGATGCTAAAAAATGTACACTATAGCTCTAGATTATGCATTAACCTTTAAATTACCCCTTAGCCCCCTTTGGGTTAGATTATTTACTAATTTTCCCATTATTAACCTCAGACCATTTCCTAGGGAATTAACCACCAATCATTGGTGGATTAGCCAATTTTGACTATGTACCCTCGACCATCGATGGTCATCCCTTGACTATCAATGATTGACCCTAACCATTGATAGTTACTTAAACTTTTGCATAATCAAAGGAATCAATTATAATTTAACTACAACTCACTCATTGATAACTAGTTGTCTAATTTTAGTCATTTATTTGCATGATCAATGTATGATTAGATGTTGTTTAGACTATTTGATAAACCATTTGTTAAACTCTTCATTTCATATCCTTTACTCTATATTAAGATATGAAGATAAGATTGAGTTCATCATCAAGGTGTAATATATTCTGACTCTTAGGTAAATCTAAAAGTTTCCCATTGAACCAAGAACTAGGCAGAGACTTAGGGTGTTTCTATAACGCACTATCTTGATCCAAGTTACCATTGCTCTACTAACATTTCTCTAGGATCTACAAAAGATTCAAGCCCACCTTATTAATTATAAAACCAACAACACCTAAAAGCTAAGTATGTGTTTTTTTTTTTTAATCAAGATTCAGTAATTAGCTTTATTTATTTTAGTTCTTAGGTCATTCCCATTCTCTACACTTCATTTACTATGTTGGAGTTTTATAACTCTAGAAACTTCAAATCCTACCCAACATATCCTATTCCAATCACCTAAACACCAAAATACCAAACCAAATACCTCTGAGTATTACTTTCTATCTCATAGCTGACATTTAATCCAAACATCACTCCCAGAACCTCTCTATAACTTTCCCCAATAGACTTCTTTTCCTGATGGTTACCTAACAACTGATGGACTTACCTAGCTATTGATAGTTAACAACCACTGATGGTCACCTAATTATTGATGGTCATACCCAATTGTTGATGGTCACTATGTGTCATTTTATAATAACTAGCTAATTTGACCCATCTATCGATACCCAAATCTTAGTTCATTAGTTTATATTTTATCATAGAACTTCAACTTATTTTTTGAATCAAGTTTGACTAATTTATCATTATCATTCAATCATTTATTCCTATTTTTAATCAAAATCACTTGTTTCTTTCCAAGCATTTATTGTATTTGATTTCAGTACCTTATGTTATTTCATGCAAGCATTTATTTTTAGCTTATCAAAATTTAAGAGTTTTAAAAGTGTGGATTAATAGCCTCTAAAGAAGCTTGTACTTCTTAGATATAGCTCATGCTAGGTAGTCCACCCTACTATCTCATTAATCTACCATTTTATAGTTTGCTTTCTTATCTTCAGGTCATCCTCCCTAAATAAAGAGGAGTATCGATAATGTTTTGGATTCACACATGCACAACACATCTAGGTTCTACTAACCTCACCCTTTTTTAAGTTTTACATCTTTCTAAACAAAAAATAATCAAAATTTTAGTGAAATAGGAAGTATAATGAACATACCTTTGCCAATTATGTCAAAGGAGGAGAATTAACGAAAGGGGGAGAAAAGGAGGAGAACTAAAGCAATGGGAGTTTTTTTACATATTTGCCATCAATAACAAAGGTGGATATTATTGGAATGTTGTCATTGATGTCCAAGGAATTATAATTGATGTCAATAGAATTA
Source organism: Torreya grandis (assembly GCA_037957365.1). Lineage (NCBI taxonomy): Eukaryota > Viridiplantae > Streptophyta > Pinopsida > Cupressales > Taxaceae > Torreya > Torreya grandis. The sequence goes on along the minus strand of JARHVA010004228.1, from coordinate 1,601,738 downwards.
CCAATGAAATTGTTAATGGAATTTTCAACAAAAATATCAACATAATTATCGATGAAAAGGTTAAAAGATGATAGAAATGTTGACAAACAACAAACATGTCTATGAAATTGTTGATGGATGACAAAAATGTCAATGGTCACATCTTTTGGTGAATATGTGTCTCTTAGATGGGATTCCTCCTTTGTGAAGATCCTTTGAAAGCTACATAAGTTGGATAGAAGGTTGAGAAAGATATGGAAGTTGAAATGTGAGACGTGTGAAGATTAATAAAGAAGAGAAGGAAGCAAGTGTGTGGATAATAAAAATATATATCATACAAACACATGTAGATTTGAAGAATGAAATTAATTATTTATATCATTCAAGCATAAGTAGATTTTTGTGGAGATTAAAAATAAGAAATTAAATTTTCCATCATTCATTGAAGAATCAACAATAGTAAGGTGAAATATTGTTTGAGTAGAGGTCGATGCCTCAAAAAGAAGATATTACTGTCTCTTATTAAGTTGGGGATTATTAGTGGGGATTGGTGTCTCTAATAGGTTGGGGCCTACAAATTCATAAAAATATTATTATTATATGGCTGGATTTGGATGGTAGTTCCAAGCAACTATTCATTTGTGGTTTTTCCTAGAAAGGGCTTCCACATAGATTTAGTGTCAATATATGTCATTTTATGTGAATTCTTTGATTATGGATATTATTTTTTATTAAGTAGAATATAAGATTATACTAATTCACCCCCTGTTGATATAAGTGTGTGCTTAACATCCACTACAACTATACTCAAAATAATTCTAATAGAAGTCATTTTAATAACAAGAGAAAATATTTCATTAGAATTTATACATTTATTTTGTGAAAATCCTTTTACCACCAATGTGGTATTATATTTATTTTTACCTCCATCTTCCTCATTCATCTTGTATACCCACTTATTCTACAATGATTTCTTTCCTTTTATAATCTTTACCAAATCACATGTCTGGTTTGTCATGAAAGATTCATACTCCTCATCCATAGCCTACTCCCACTTCTCTTTGGCATCAACCTACACTACTTAAAATCTCTCTGGCTCACCATAATTAGTAGATAACAAATAATTAAAATAAGGGGAAAACCTTTCAAGTGGTCTACTTACTCTAGTAGATATCCTTACAATAGGACTTTGGGGTTTCATATTTTTAATTGGTACCTTTAGGACATGTTCATTTATGATTTCCTCCAACAATATGTATTCTTTATTGGCTTCTTCTTTGTTATTTTATAGAAACTATTCTGAGTACATGAATTTCTCATTGAAGATTAAGTATCTACTCCTGATGATTTTCTTATCTTCCTTATTTCACAACCAGAATCCAAAGTCATTAGTACCATATCTAATAAAATTAATGGTGTCTCTAAATATTTCACCCTAGAAGAGAGTTTTCAATCCTCTTCCAGATTTGGGCAATGTTGGAACATCTCTAGGCATGTGGGTATGCTTATAGAGGAAATGAACCTCTAGATTTAAAGGGATAGCTCCCTAAATGTATCTCTAAAAAACAACTTTTGTCTAAACTTTTTTTCTTGAAAGGAAAAGAGTTAGAGATTATATAAAATAAAAACCTACTCTAAGAGTTGTGATACACCAAGATTATCTTCCACATGAATATCATATTCTAGTGCACAATACAACAAAATGCACAGACCATTCCCAAGCTCTAAGGATTTCTAACACAAGTATTTCAGTATAGAGGTGAGATGTAGGAAATGACACAAGGAAAATTAACTGAAAGGCAAATTGCACATTCCAAGAAAAATTATACACTTACAGCAATTCAACACATTTAAACACACTCTATATGACCAATTAGACTAAGAAATTTTACTCAAGCATAAAGGATAAAGGATAGAAGGATGGAAAATCATCACTTACTGTCACTATACATCTCTTACACACCCAAAAAATTGTTTAAAAAACTTGAAAGAAATATACTAGTACCCAATGCTTAAAGGTAAAATGTGACATCAATATAGTAGGGATTTTCCATACACTATGTGGTCAATTTTACACTAGCACAAGGGTTATACTTATAGTAAAAAGTAAGTGAGAGGAGGAGGCATTTGGCATTAAAAATAAGAATGAATCTATTATGAGTCTCCATCTTCAAGTGCAACCATCTTTGCAAATGATGCTCATTTGGGCCATTCAATTGATCCATGTCACCTCAAGTGGTTACATAGCTATCTTGCTTTCTCAAAGATGTTTCCCCAATGGTTGCACTAGCAAACACAAGATGTTTTCAAGCTAAGTAATGGCATCAATTGGTTATACAAATGAGAGTCCAATTGTTTTAGATTTGTCTTGATGCTAACAGTTTCTCATTGGCTTCTTGAGGTGTACAATGGCATAGGGAAGATTCATTTTTATTCTATTTGGCCTTGGAGAGGTGACTGCCTAAAGTCTATGTGTATGCTTTAATAGAATTTGTTAAAATCCTTTGAAAATTTATTCTAGCTCGACCAAGTCAAATCCTCAAATCCTACAAAGTTCCTCAGCCTTTTGTTCTTTTGATTAGACATCAAGAAATGATGCAGATTGTGATCTGATCAATGGTGAGATGAGCCTCATTTTCATCTACTTTGGACCCACTATTTAAACACCAATGACTATCTCATCACCTTAAATTTGATGTCCATATAATTGTCACTCTACTGAGACCATTCCTTTAGAGTTTTTTGTTTCAAACAAAAATTTTGAAATAATTTTGTCGTAGACCATTTTCTCTAAAAGAATTAACCTCTCAGGCCCCTTCTCTTTTCTCTAAAATAATATTTCTTTTAGACTTTCTGCAAGTGTCCCTTTAGATTTTTTTCAAGTGTCCCTTCAGACTTTTTGCAAGTGTCCTTTCAGACTTTTTTTGAAAGTGTCCCCTCAGACTTTTTTGAAGGACACTTTTTCTAAGAACAATTCTTAAGCATTTTCGTTTCACCTCTTTGAAATCCTAAACATGCCCTTCAACATCTTGGAATGTCCCTTTATAAACACTAAAAAGGACACTTTCCAAAGAAAAGACCCTTTGAGAAAGTGTGTAGGGCACTTTTCATGAAAAAGATCCTTTTGGAAGAGCACCAATTCCTTCAAAGAAAAGTAAGTGACCAATTCTTTCAAAAAGATTATTTCAGATAAAATCTTTGAAATAGTTCCTTCAAAAAAATGCAAAATACCAATCTAAGAAAAGACCCTTCAGACTTTTTAAAGTGTTCCTTCAGAAGAGAAAAGACCCTATTCCTTTAAAAATTTTGTCTCAGACAAAAAGTTCAAAAACAATCCTTTGAGACTTGGACCAAAAACTTAAAGTAAAACCTTGCCAAAATAAATAACACTTGTAAAAAGATAGAATAAGGGCTTCCAAAGGAAATAACACTTAGTCTTTTTGATATGGGGATAAACTAATAAGGATGTTTCACTTAGCCAAAAATAAAGATGCAAAACTTGGGTATGAAAACTGGTTAACATTCTTTGTGATTTAAAGGGGAGACATGCCTATTATGCCTAATACCAATTGCCTAAATCCTTCTATATTCACACATATAGGTTCCAAAAAATGACTTGAATAGACCCTTAGCTCTCAAAAAATGCAAGATGGTTTATTCACATGCACAAAGGCAAAGACACACACCAAACAAAAGGAAGGAAACACACTTGTGTTACAAAGCACTTAGGGAACACAACAACAAACCAAAGGAAAGACACACCTAAACCAATATTTACAAAACAAACTTGTAAAGACTAATAGTAAAACTTTAGATGTATCCCATTCACAGGGATAGGCAATTCTTCTTTATTCATCTTGGTTAGCTAAAAGGAGTTGTTTTGCTTGCACTTTTTATTGATATAAGGGCCACTCCATAAAGTGTCAAAATCTGTATGTCTACCTGGTTTTACTATGTCCTCATCCCATTTCAAGACCAAGTCACCTTCCTTGAACACTCTTGCACTTTCTCTTTTGTCAAATAACTTCATGAGTACTTGGTGGTGTTCCATGGCCTTGTGTGCATTGTCTCTTACTTCTTGCAACTACATTATTTATGTTAATCTGACTTCCATTAGAGTATTTCAAGTAGTTCTATATCAGGGAGTTCTTGAAAAATGGACAACCTAGCCTCTCTCCCATAAAAAAGAACAAAGGGAGAATCACCAATTGATCTCTTAGGAGTAATCTTGTCAACCCATAAGGTTATCTTCAACTTGGTGTGTCATGCTCTTTGATTATTATCCAATGTCATCTTCATGATCTTGATGAGATTCTTGTTAGTAGATTAAGCCAACCCATTATCTTGAGGATAAAAATTGGATGAGTTACTCAAGTAAACTAAATTCTAATTTACCCAATCAAAATTTTTAGCACTTATGAAAGCAAGAGCATTATCTGAAATGATAACATAGGGAACTCCAAACCTTGTTATAATGCTCTCATATAACTCCAAGATAGCAATTTCACTTACCTCCTTTAATGCAATAGCCTCTACCCACCTTGTGAAGTATTCAATAGCATTAGATATCCATTTATGTCTAAAACTTTATGGAGGTTTGATCACACCAATGAAATCAAGGCCCCATTACATGAAATGATGGTTTATTTGGATAGGATTCAATGGAAGGGTTGCAAGTTTTTATTTGCCTACAAAGAAGTCACATTGAAGACAATTTTTAGCCTAATGGTAACATTCCTTAAAAATACTAGACCAATAGTAATTATCCCTCATTATCTATGTATCTATTGTCTTAGGTGAGAATTGACCTCCATTTGTACCATTATGAAAATTTTCTAGAAACATATCTAGCTAATCACTGTTAACACAGCTCAACAACACACCATTCTCATCTCTCCTAAAGAGAACACTATCTACAAGATAGTAGGGAATGGTCTATAATCTAAAATACCTCCTTTGAGACTTGTTTAACCCATTAGGGCACTCACCATTTTTAAGAAAACTAATGATGTCTTATGTCCAACTTTTAACTTGTATATGATTAGCTAGTTGGGATTGAACTTGGTTGATCAAGACTTCCTCCTTTAGCTCCTAAAAATTTGAAGCTAAATGCTCACATAACCCTTTTCCTCTTATCAAGTTTGTCATGTTAATATCCACATCATACTCCATCACCCTTGTAATCCATCCAACTCTCTTTTCATTAAGGTTTTTGCTTAGGAGAAACTCCTTATTGCTAGGATGAGAAACCATGATACGTATCTTGTTGTTTGAAACTATGTGTATAAATTTTTGCAATTCTCTTATCATTATTAGAGCTTGCTTCTCAACAAATTTATACTTGACCTCATAATCTTTTAATCCTTGGCTGAAAAATGCAATTGGTTTCTCTACCTCTTCATCATTCTTTTGCATAAGCATAGTTGAGACCGTATCAAGGTTAGCAAAGGTATAGTGTATGAAATATTTGGAAAAGTTTGGGTTCAAGAGAGTAGGATATTTTTCAATTTCTTGTTTTATTACCTCAAAACTACTCTTACCTTCCTTTGTCCAAGCAAAATCTTGGTTCTTCTTGAGCATGGCTATGATAGGCTTTACCACATTTACAAGGCCTAGAATAAACCTCCTAACAAAGTTTATTTTCCCCAAGTATATTTGAATCCTTTCTTGTGTTGAGGCAAAGATAATCCTATGATAGCCTCAATCCTTTTAGGATCATAGACAAGCCTTCTTTTGAAACAATATGACCCAATAACTTACCTTCATGGATAGTAAAGATGCACTTTTTTAGATTAAGATATATTCCATACTCCCTACATTTCTCAAAAACCTACCTTAGATGTTCCATATGATCAGTATCATCCTTTGAAAAAATATTTATATCATCAAGGTACACAAGTAGAAACTTATTGATCAAACCTTTAAAAGCCATGTCTATTCCCCTTTGAAATGTAGCTCCAGCATTCAAGAAACAAAAAGGCATCTTCTTATAGGTAAAGGTCCCCCATTTTTTAGTGAAGGATATCTTGAAATGATCTTCTTCATTCACCAATATTTGATTGTAACCGAAATAACCATCAATAAGTGAGAAGCATTGAGAACCTAAAATAACTTACAAAAATTGTTCCATGGAAGGTAGTCGATAATGATCCTTGAGAGACACTCTATTAAGGTCTCAAAAATTCACACAAAGTTTGATCTCTCCATTCTTATTTTTATTAAGTGCAATATTAGCCACCCAATTTGAGTGTTTGATAGGAAAGATAATCCTAGACTCAATCAACTAGGTCAACTCTTTCTTCATGATTTCCTATATCTTGGGATTAATATGCCTTTATTTTTGCCTGACTGGATTAGCTCTAGGTTCTAACTCAATGGTGTGATGAGCTAGACTTGGATAAAACCCTTTCAAATATTTATATTCCCAAACAAAGATGTCATGTAACTCTTCGCATAATTCAATAAAGGCCTGCCTCTTAGACAGAGAACATACATTACTAATTTTTAGGAACTTATCCATATAAATCATGACTCTCTCATAGTTCTCTTCTTTTATTGACATGTTCACTCTTTCTTTCTTATTTTGATCATCTTAATTGAAAAAACTCTCCAAATTAATCATCCCCTTAGGTATCTTGTTTGTCTTCATCTAAATAACTTGATCTTCATATTGATCATGCAGTCTCTTTTGGTTCTTTGAGGAGAATCCTACCTCATTTTGTAAGAAGTATGCAATGTGTTCATCACTTTCAAATACCTACCATGACACTTAGTTATCTATAATATAAGGCATCACAATGAGCTTGATATGGGATTGATCTTTCTCCTTTCCTACATCAGCAACTGCATCAAGCTATGCTCTAATGGCAGCCAATCTATCAGCATGTTTATTTGAATCCCATGGTATGAGTTGTATGTTGAAGGCATAAAAGTCTTAAATTAGGCCCCATACCCTTTAATTTTATGATTAAAGTAAGGGATTATTTGTTTTATCTTTATTTATTACTTGGTGGATGACCAACTCACTATCCCCATAAACCTTCAAATTCTTGATCCCTCGCTTCTTTGCCCATTAGAGGTCATGAACTAGGCCTTCATATTCTACCACATTACAGGTGTAGATGAAGTGGAAATATATGAGGAGGAGTATTTATTATTTTATGGATAAACTAACATAACACCAGCTCCTTCACCTACTTTGCTTCTTGAGTCATCAAAAAACATTTCCCATATTCTTTCAAGTTCATGGGCTTCATCACTGAGTGAAGGAATCGAAACATATTTTTTGTGTATACAATATACTCCCAAATCAATTTCTTCTATGAAAGTATATGGATCAATTCCATGAATTTTAGTGTTTTACTTATCAAGGAAAATATCATAAATACCTTCAAGGGGGAAGGATGCTTTGCCATTCATGACACCTTCTTCTTCTTTGCTAATCAGATAATTCTGATTTGAACTTGACTTCATGTATGGCTCAATATGAAACCTTGATAAGGGTTGAGTCCTTATAGTAACCTTGGTTCCATATATTTTTTAAAAATTTATAAAATATCAATCATCAGAAAGGTATCCTCATATCTTAGCCATGAAATCCCTTGATAAGCAGATAGCAAAATGAGTTGGAAGGTCTACCACCATAATGTCTTGTAAAATGGGGAAATTTGGGAAATCATGTAGAAATACCTTCAGACCTCTGACAAATCCCACTATATTTTTGGATTCCCATCAAGCTACAACACACCTTTACTATGTGGTTTATACTTCAATCCCAACTTATCAGCCACCACTTTAGGCATGATAGTGGTACTAGCTCTACTATCTACAATACAATTGTGAACCAACTTGTCTCCCATAATGAGTGTGAGGTAGAAGGGTGGAGGATTTTAAGATTTGGTGGATGGATCTAAGACATGACTTGGATAATTGGTCAGGGCCATACTATTATGTTTTGAAGTTTGAGTGGCTACATGAAAGTTTGTAAGTTGTTCTTGTAAGAGCTCCTTTTGACTAGGCATATGCAAGACTTCCCAAAGAGATATTCTTGTCTTGGTATTCTTCAAATAATAAATAATGTTTATAGGTAATTAGTCACCTTTTATTTCATTATTTAAGGTAGTGATGGAATCTAAACCTATTGCATTTTAGGCTTGACAACCCTACTTGCATTCTAACTTTGTTGAGGAACATGACTAGTAGTAGGTATTGCAATAAGATTCACACCTTTTGGCCTTAGAAAGGCATCACTTGGAGTCACATGTACTCCTATAACATCTCATATATCTCTCTTTTTATCTCTTATGTTGTCTTCAATTTATTTACTTTGATTCAACATATAATCATCCTTCACTTGAAAGTTCATCATACCTACACTTTGGCTGCTACCTTCTCCATGAGTATCTTTGTGCATGAGATTCACTTATTCTAATGTCAGGTAAGGAGTAGATTATTCTTGTGCCATAAAAACTTAGATATCCTCTCCATCACCATGCATACTAACCTTTAAGTTGTCCCCATTAGTCCAAATGATCTTCTCCTTGGACTATGTTAGCATGCATTGGAACAACAACCTTCATGGAAAGAGTGGAATTAGGATTATAGGCATTGGATTCCCTATTGAAACCTTGTTAACCTTGTCCTCTTCCTTGGTAGTTGTATTGGGGTGAATATCTATAGCCTTGTTGAGGATAGTATTAAGGGTTAGGTGAAGCACTTGCCTGAAATTAAGCTTACTTGAGCTGAGCTCATAATGAGTAGATCTCCTCATCTTTGTCCATAGAATTATCCACCTTCTTGGGAAAGGCTCTTAACTTGACATTGGTTTTAGGAACTTTTGATATGCTTGGAGCTTCAACCAAACTATGAGATAGTAAAGGCATGAAAACTCTTGGAGGTAGCTTTCTAGCTTATATCAAGCTATTCTCAACTTCAATAGCTATCTCATATGCATCTAGCAGAGTGAATCTTCCCATTGACTGCAACATCACTGCTACATTAGTACCAATACCCTTGAGATAAGTGGGGAACACAAAGCTCAGAGGAGGTCTCATGATAGGTGGAATCCTATGCCATGTCTTTTGAAATCTTTCATTAAAATCTCTCATGGATTTTTTAGGACCTCTCTTTATCATGTTTAATTGATAGATTAGTGAAGTATGGTCACTCTTATTCTCAAATCTAGTTACCAACAATTCCCTAAAGCCATCCCAACTTGTAATGCAACCACCTTTCAAAGTCATATACTAGTCAAGTACCTTACCTCTTAGATACATGACAACCAAGATTGTGTTGGCTCAAGTGACATTATAGAAGTTAGAAAAATTTGAGATGTCCCTAATATGCTTATATGGGATAATATGACCCTCTCTATTGAAACTAGGGATACTCTTGGTACCATTGGGAGGAATAAGGTCGTATGTAGGAAGGTCAATTTGATTTTGAGTGTTGAAGGTGAGGAAAGTTTGTTGCCTATCTATTTCTCTTATTTCCTCTTGATCTCTTATCTCTTCAACTTCTTCTTCTTAAAAACCTCCTTGTCTAGGATCTCTAAGCATTAGGAATTGTTCAGGGCATTGTTCTTCAAGAAGAGATTTAGATAAAGGGGCTTGGTCAAAAATCCTAGATGACCTAGTGAGGACCATGAAGTATTATGTGGGAAAATTGATCTACAAATAGATATTCTCACCTTTTGGAGTCACCAAATGCTAGATTAATAATATTTCTATAACCTTAAGCTTGTCAAGACCAGAATTCACCTTGACATGTAAATAATTGGTCCCACTAGGTATGATAGAATTATTGTCTCCAAATCTTGCACCCTAGAAGAGAGTTCTCAATCCTCTTCTATATTTGGGAAATGTTGTAACATTTCTATACATGTGGGTATGCTTATAGAGAAAATAAACCTCTAGATTTAAAGAGCTAGTTCCCTGAATGTGTCTCTGCAAAACAACTTATGTTTAAACCATTTTTCTTGAAAGGAAAAGAGTTAGATATTATAGAAAAGGAAAACCTACTCTAAGAGTGGTGATACACCAAGATTATCTTCCACATGGATATCATATTTTAGTGCATAATATAGAAAAATACATAGACCATTCCCAAGCTCTAGGGATTTCCAACACAATTATTTTAGTATAGAGGTGAGATGCATGAAATGACACAAGGAAAATGAAATAAAAGGCAAATTGCACATTCTAAGAATAGTTATACACTTACATCAATTCAACACACTTGAAAACACTCTATATGACCTATTAGACTAATAAGTTTTACTCAGGCATAAAGGATAAAGGACATATGGAAAATCATCACTTACTGTCACTATACATCTCTTACACACCCAAAAAATTATTTAAAAAACTTGAAAGAAATAGACCGGTACCTAATGCTTAAAGTCAAAATGTGACATCAATCTAGCAAGGCATCACCATACACTATGTGGTACTTTTTACACCATCCCAAGGTCTATATTTATAGTAGAAAGGAAGTGAGAGGAGGAGGCCTTTGGCTCCAAAAAGAGGAATCAATCTATTAGGAGTCTCCATCTTCAATTGTAACCATATTTGTAAATAATGCTCATTTGGGTTATTCATTTGATCCATGTCACCTCGAGTGGTTACACAGCTAGCTTGCTCTCTCAAAGAGGCTTCCCTAATGGTTAAAATAGAATAAATAAGATGTTTTTGAGCTAAGTAATGGCATCAATCAGCTATGCAAATGAGATTCCACTTATTATATATTTGTCCTGATGCTAATAGATTCTCATTGGCTTGCTAAGGTGTGAAATGACATAGGGAAGAGTCACTTTCATCCTATTTGTTCCTAGAGAGGCAACCACCTAAAGTCTACATATATTATTTCATGGCATTTGTTAGAATCCTTTGAAAACTTGTTCCATCTCAACCAAATTGAATGCTCGAATCCTACAAAGCTCCTCAACCTTTTATTCCTTTGATTGGACATCAAGAAATGACATAGATCATGATCTGATCAATGGTGAGATGAGCCTCATTTGCATATGCTTGGGACCCACTGTTTAAACACCAATAGCTAGCTCATCACCTTGAAGTTCATGTTTATATATCCATCACTCTACTGGGACCATTCTTTTAGAATTTTTTGTTTCAAACAAAATGTCTAAAACAATTTTCCCATGGACCCTTTTCTTTGAAAGAATGAACCTCTCAGGCCCCTTCTCTTATCTCTAAAATAATCTTTCTTTCAAAAAATTTGCAAGTGTCCCTTCAAACTTTCTTCATGTGTCCCTCCAAACTTTTTTTGAAAGACACTTTTGCTGAGAATAACACTTTAAAATTTTCATTTTGACTCTTCAAAATCCTAAACATGCCCTTTGGCATCTTGTAATGTCCCTTTGCAAAGCCTAAAAATGACACTTTCTCAAGTGTAGACACCAAAATTACATGACACACACATGTGTAACTCCCTATACAGAAACCCCTTTTAACCCATTTTTCAATAATAACAATTAACCTCCCTAACCCATGATTTTAACCCTCACACATTTAATTAATTTACAATACTTAATTAAGTTAATTAAAAACCCTTGTTACCACCTTACCTGGCCACCTCAGCCTATGACTAATTTTCACCTAATGAGTCACCTCAACACCTAGTCCCCTCATCCTAACTACCCAAGACCTATTTCCCCTTCCAAACTAAATTCCTAATCAACTACCTCCTTCTTAACCTTTTATTTTTACTATTTCTTAATGGGTGCTACACTTGTCATAAAGAGAAATAGAAAATAGGCCAAAAATAGTAAGCTTTACCTATTTTAGGGCCACTGACATTGGTCAACCAATGAATGATGATGGTGGGATCGATAATGTAGGTGATATAAGCTAAACTCCAACCTAAATTTTAGGTCAATAGAAATCAAGAAAATTCATTCTTACTTGCATTCAAGCTCTCAGCATTCTATTTTCAATATCCTAGCTTACTGTCATCCTATGTAAGTCAATCACGATAAGGAATTGAGCTCTTGAGGACAAACAACACCCACTTATTCTTTTTATTTAGGCATTCAAGTTCAGACTCCCAAATAGGGACCATCAATATAGCACTTATAATTCAACAACCACTATAGCTAAATACATCACTTATTTTTTAGGTTTTTTAAACATTTATTCTACTATCACTTTATATCTACTGTGCATTGCTTTACACACCTCTAACCAAACCCCCATGAGGGAGTTATAAAGCTTCCTCACTTATTTCCCCTTAACCTGACACCCAAACCTTTGACCAGATCTACCCAAACCATACTCTCTCTCATAACTCTCCCTAACCTCCCAGACCTAATCAAAACCATTTTCTAAACCCAAAAAAGCCTTCTACAAGCTCCTAAACAATTATTACCTCTATCGACCTCGGCAGCCTAACTGACATTAGTCACCTTCACCACTGACCTCAACAATATAACTAATCTTGATCACTACCTCACTAACATTGATGACTATGGATTCCCTAACCTTTTCAAAACCTACCCAAACAACTTATAAAATATAAACAAAATATACCACCTGTACCCTATCACTCTTTATTGCATATAGTTTGTTAAAAATGGTAGTATTATCTCTCTTTCACTTTCTCTTTACCTCACTTTTAGTTAATAATTATTCTTTGATCTCTCAAAAGTGGAATGTCATCTCTAAGGAAGTTTCACACTTCTTAGAACAAGTGTGTAGCTTGGCAGCTCACTCATTTATCTACTAACAAACATCTTGTGGTAGTGCTTTCTTACTTGTAGGTAATCCTCCCTAGCTAAAGAGGAGTGCTAATAATGTTTTGATATGATGCACAAACCAATCTAGGTTCATTTTAATCACTTATCCCCATCATTATTTTATGTTTTCCTTTAGACTTGAAATAGAAAAAATTTAAAGAACCATTTTTAGCATCGGTAGATTAATATAAAATCCCATTGTAGGCTTCCCACATTAATCAGTTTATAAAAAAAAAGAAGCTTTAAGTTATGGACCTGCCTATATTAGCTATCAGGTCACCTAAAAAAGGGGCATATCATCTCTACTTCATAGGTTATGCTACCCAAACATTTTCCCTCATTTTCCCTTTTTTCCCCTCATACTCTTTCAAGGGACTATGAAGCTCACTTAATATAAGGTAAACATGATGTTTATCTAACAAACACAATGGTTCAAAGATATAAGGCATGAAAGAGGCTCATTTTTTAAACTTATTTATGTTTTGATTATGGTCTTTGCCGATGCACGATCATTTTGCCTCTTTATTTTCCCATCCACATCATAGGTCAATCTCTCTATTGATATGAAGAAACAATGTCATACCAACACTATCAAAACCTACTCAATTTATTTTACACATACACCATCACAAATATGGAAAAATGCTAAAATAAACTAACATAACCAATTTATTCATTTTAAGAATACACCATCACAAAATATGGAAAAATACTAAGATGAAACTAATCAACCAATTATGCATATACCATCACATATATGGGAAAGGCTAGTCTAATTAGCTCAACTAACATGATCAGCATTAACATCAAATTAACTTAGCATAAAATTATCATCTAAATAATCATCATCCATATCATCATCATCACAATACACACATCTCAAAAACATAATAAATGAATATCTCATGTGTGTGTGTGTATGATCAAAATACATGTCCATAACTACATCATCATAATAACATCTCTCTCTCAAAATATACATCTCACATCTTTTTCTCATAGGCCAGTATACATATAAAAAATATAATCAAAAATGGCAAGCTCTAACACTAAAGGTCCTCGAGGCTCTCTGCATGGTTGTGAGGAGGCAATGTCATCACCACTCTCCACCCATCTACATCTACATGAGCTAGAAGCCATGGCACACGACATAGACCTCTCCTGCTCTCTGAATATCTCTAAATCTATGGAAACTCTCTAATCACCCTCTCAAAGTAGGTAATCTCATATAGGGTAGTCAAATATCTCACCAAATATATAGTCTATGTAGGTCCTATAACACCTGATGATGTCCCAACCTACATTCATCTAAACCTATAAAATTCCAACCTAGCCATGTAGTGCCCTAATCTAACCCTACAACATCACCACCTACCCCTATAAGGCTAATACATATGACTAAGTTTCATCTTGAGCCTACACTACTACATCTTGAGCTTATACCACTGCATTCCTCTCTTTCACCAACCCTTGTAAATCTGGTGGTGGCCTCCTGACCTCCTCCATAAGATGTAACCCTACCCACCAAGCTATATAGGCCATTGTGTACCTTGGGTATTCAACACCTATCCCTACCGGTATCTCCTCAAAATTAGGTCCATTTATCTCCTGGGGTAATGGTAGGGGTGCCTGTATGTCATCCCTCCTATATCAAGGGAAGGCAGGTAGAATATCTTAGACTAAACTGAACTACCTCCTGACCCATGTCACAAGTACCATCTCCAACTCACCAACTCATCTCCCCCTAACCCATAGTGAGATCTAAAAAGAAAGAAGTTGTTATGCCTATCCTCTAAAAACTAGGTATGTTAGATAGGGTCTCCACAATATATCTATAGGGATCAAGCCCTCAATCATGCATCTATATTAGGCAATGTCTCAAACCACACCATCCACTCAAGTCTATGCCATGTCCTCTCTCCACCATCTAAAACCAACCTTGAAGTCAGCTATGATCATGGTAGGTAACCCCAATAGTCATGTCACCATGATGTGCTCATATGCCCAATAGTGTAGTAATGGATGACACACAAATTATATCACCATCATAGCTTCAAACCCCATAACTCTCTATATAATTACACTAAAAATATTGGACCCTAAGCAAAGATAGTCTACTACTCAGCCATATGTGTAAGCACACCTATCATTATAGTCAAAAATCTACCACCATATGCATCTGGTAATGCATACATCATGATCCCAATCATCATCAAGATGCTCAGTTGATGCTACTCCTCATCAGCCACATAAAGTGGCTTATACATGAAACTCGTAGAATGGTAGCTCACCTCACTAACATGCTCTTCATATAATGCAACCATGTGTATATCATGTTCCTCTCTCAAGCATGTAAAGAGCTCCTTACCCTAGAGTGGTAGCCGTAAAATCCTATAAACATCCTCTTGAATCACTATCAACTCTCTGGTCAGTAGATGGAAGGTGTTGGTGGTGTGATCCCACCTCTTAATCAATGCTATCATAAGGGACACATCCCAGGTGACTCAAAAATATCGTCACACTCCTCCTAACTCCATGGATGTCATGTGCTCCCACTCATTTAGAGTGACATCCTTCCTCATACATGTCAACAACCTTGGTAGATGATCTCATAATGTCAGCTCCATCTTCACCTACATCTATACACACAATAACTCAAGTCACATACTTTTTAACATACTCTATCACCACCTTTTTCCCTTCTCTTTGAGAGAACTATATTGGTCTGAGGCCCTAAACTAGGCTATGTAGGTAGCACTCAGTCAACATAAGGTCTTCTAAGGTTAGCTTAGCTATATACCCACCTAACTAACTACCCTTCTCTTTTCTCTCTACCCTAGTCTTCACTACCTCTTCTCTCTCTCCACCCTAGGCCTACCTGCCTATCACAACTCTAGGCCTCACGACCTATATCACTAACCCTTAACACTATGACCTATCTTTTAAGCCCTAGACCTCTTAACCTATCTCAACCTACCTTTTTACCTATTTCCCCTAACACACATTTTTATCATACCTTAGATCTTTTTCCTAGGCTCTGGGAGAACTACATTGGCTTGAGGCCCTAAACCAATCTATATAGGTAGCACTTAATCAACATGGGGTCTTTTAAGGCTAGCTCGGCCATTAGGCTAGTTGACTACATCTATTGGGGACCTAAATTAGCCTTTTCTCCTCTTTTATTAGTTTCTCACAGTCATCAATGTCGACATTACTAACAATGTCAATGATTTGTAGGCCTAAGTGTCAGTCGATGTCAACAAACACTTAGCAACCTCAGTGCCATGTTGGTTGATGTTGGTGGACATCACTGATGTTGGCAACTAGTTCAGCCCCTAGGCCAAATGACCCAAACCCAAGATTACCAAATTTCACCTTAAAACCTACCCAAATAACCCCCAACTTCTCCTAAAACTAACCTACCTTATGTTCTACACCTCTACTAACTTTTTTTACACCCCCACCTCTAAATTAGCATAAAAACTACAAATACCCAAATCAAATTTCAAACTAACTAGCATAGACTCTTACCTCATCTCTCTATCTCCTCATGGCTGACATAACTAGCTCTTGTGGTGGTGCGCCTCATATTGGGTCCACTCCTTGCTCTGTCATCTCAGTCACTCTACAAAGTCTATTTTATCTCTCCAATCACAAATTTAAAAATGAGTTTGGTTAGCTGTCAAACCCCCTTTTATCAGGTTTAGTTAGCCACTAATATTAACATTATTAACCTAATATATCAATGTTTGTGCTTACATATATCATCATCAACAATGTTACCCTAGTTTATCAATGTTAGCACTTTCTATTACCGATATCAGCAAATGTCACCAACATCGGCACCATTCCAATAATACTTTCCATAACAAAGCAACCCTAACTTTTTGAACTTTACCCATACATTGGGGCAACTAGAGATCACATATATCTCCCCAACCATGACAAATGCCATTGGATATTACTTAAATCTTTACCCATGATGACTTTGCATGGAGATCACGAATATCTCCTCACTCATTGACCCTTTTTACACCAGCCTCACATTGCTTGTCTTGACCATTTATGTTATTCTACTATAGTTAGATATTATGCACACGCATGTATATTAGGTGTTTTAGATGGAAACCAATCCCATCATATCACCTTCAAACCTTTTGTATTTCCCAGGGGCACTTCCCACCCTAGATACCTAGAAAACATTGACCATTGGAGTTACAACATTGATTTTTTTGACCTCTCAACTATCACTTACAAGATATGCTATGGTCACTTCCATTTGAGTCCTCCTTAACCTTGCCTATTCTTGACTTTGTCAACTATAGCTTGTAGTAGTATATGTATACGGAGTGATACTCAATTATCTACCACTCACCCAATTACCTTTTTTATCAAACTGATACCCAATTCTAGTTTCTCCTCCATCAATTCCCATTTTGAGGGGGGATATCTCATCTAATAAATGGAGCATCTAACTCCTATTTTTGTCTTGCAAACTTGTCAGTACAAATTACAAGATAAAAAGGGATAAATGTAGACATTAAAATTATGTCACACACATGTGTGTAACTCCTTGTGCCAAAACCCCTTTTAACCTATTTTTCAATAATAATAATTAACCTCCTTAACCCATGCTTTTACCCCTCACACATTTAATTAATTTAAAATACTTAATTAAGTTAATTAAAAACCCCTATTGCCACCTTACCTAGCCACCTCTCCCTATGACTAATTCTCACCTGATGAGTCACCTAAATACTTAGTCCCCTCGTCCTAACTAACCAAGACTTATTCCCACTTCCAAACTAAATTCCTAATCAACTACCTCCTTAACCTTTTATTTTTACCATTTTGTAATGGGTGCCACACTTGGCATGAAGAGCAATAGAAAACAAGCCAAAAATAATAAGCTTTACCTATTCTAGGGCCATCAATGTTGGTCAACCCATGGCCGATATCAATGGGATCACCAACATTAGCAATATAATCCAAACTCTAACCTAAAGTTTAGGTTAGCAAAAATCAAGAAAATTCATTCTTACTTTCATTCAAGATCTTGGAATTATATTTTTGACATCCTAGCTTATTGTCATCTAGTATAAGTCAATCATGATCAAGAACTGAGCTCTTGAAGACCAATATCACCCACTTTCTCTCTCTATTCAAGCATTCAGGTTCAGACTCCCTGATACAGACCATCAATCTAGCACTTATCATTCGGCAACCACTGTAGCTAATTACATCACTTATTTTATATGTCTTTTAAACATTTATTTTACTATCACTTTATATCTACTATGTATTACTTTATGCACTTCTAACTAAACCCAATGAGGGAGTTATAAAGCTTCCTCACTTGTTTCCCCTTAACTTGACACACCAAACCTCTGACTAGATCTACCCAAACCATACTCTCTCTCATAACTCTCCCCAACCTCCCAAACCTAATCAAAACCATTTTCTAGACCCAAAAAAACTTTCTACAAGCTCTTAGATAATTATTGCCCCTACCAACCTCGGTATCCTAACCAAATCAGTCACCTTCACCACTGACCTTAGCAATATAACCAATATCGGTCACTACCCCACTGATGTCAGTGATTTTGGATTTCTTAACCTTTATAAAACCTACCCAAATAACTTTTAAAACACAAACAAATTACACCACCTACACCCTAACACTCTCTACTACACTTAGGTTAAGAATAATAGTAGTATTATCTATTTTTCACTCTCTCTTTACCTCTATTTTAGTTATTTATTATTCTTTTATCTCTCCAAAGTGGAATGTCATCTCTAAGGAAGTTTCACACTTCTTAGAACAAGCACGTAGCTTGGCATCCCATTCATTTATTTGCTAATAAATATCTTGTGGTAGTGCTTTCTTACTTGCAGGTAGTCCTCCCCAGCCAAAGAGGAGTGCTCACAACATTTGGATATGGCATGTAAACTAATCTAGGTTCATTCTAATCACTTATCCACATCATTCTTTTCTATTTTCCTTTAGACTTGAAATAGACAAAATTTATAGAAACAACATGAAATACCTGTTGAACACATAAAGTGGTGTCAAAGTGGGCCATAATTGAGGATCTACTAGTTAGAGTCAAATTCACAAAAAAATTACTTTTTTTTAGTAGCAAAATCAAACATGAGCTAGGAAGAATTAAATGCTCAATAATCAAAATATTGTAATATTAACATTAACATCATTAGCCATAAAAGTATTAGGAAGGTACATTAAATAGGTGAAATACAAACATGTTCTTACTTCTTAATGAATGTGGGATTATATTTAACAATGACCTAAAAAAAACACCTAAGCAAGCTAACTAAATATGTGTAGGAAAAAACATTAAATGAAATAAAAACTTAGACTAACAAGTTGCACTTTGCTTGTAAAGGTCAACAATTCCAATTCCTCTTTTATTTTAAGGGAGGCAACAAATATACCAAGCAACACAATGAAATCTCTTGGCATGTTTAGAATTAGACCAAAGAAAATCCTTGAGTATTTTGGCTAAACTATCATAAGCCACTTTTGAGGGATCCCAACAAGAGGAATAATAAACATGGGTGTCCACCAAAATCTTGGTGCAAATTTGTAACTTCCTTGCTAAAGATAATAGTTTGGTAATCTAATATTCAACCTTCTTCTCCACTCTTTTAATGGCATACTACCAAAACTTAGCTAGAGAACTATCAAAGGAAAAAAGGATGCCAAGAAATTTGAACTGTTCTCTACATGCATTCCATTTCAAATTATAATGGAGAAAATCCAATCGGGCACAGGCATCATACCTTATCTGAAGCATTGTGCCTTACTTGACTACAAACTAGACCCAAAGGCCAAAAAAAATATATCAAGACATCTCATATATTCTAGGAAGGCTTGATATTATTCTTTGAGTGTAAGGAAAGTATCATTTACAAAGTACCCATTAATGAGTTGGGAAGAGTGGTTAGGTAAAGAGATACCATGAAATGGACCCCATTTATCTTTAGAGGTAAGAATATATCCTAAAGCTTCCATGGAGAGAATATATAATAACATAGCTAGATGACATCCTTGCTTAATGGAACATTATGGGTCAATGCTATCATAATTTAATCCATTAATGGTGAGGTATGTTGAGGCATTGAAAGCAAATTTTGGATACTAAAATAATGAATTGGCCAAATCTAGAGCCTTTAACATAGATAGAATAAAAGGCCACTCTATTTTGTCA
This sequence comes from Torreya grandis, assembly GCA_037957365.1. Classification (NCBI taxonomy): domain Eukaryota; kingdom Viridiplantae; phylum Streptophyta; class Pinopsida; order Cupressales; family Taxaceae; genus Torreya; species Torreya grandis. Next base: position 1,581,779 of record JARHVA010004228.1, on the reverse strand, counting down.
TAGGGTTTTTCAAATTTAATCTTAAGAAAAATAGTTCTTTCATGAAAAACTCTAGCCCATTCCATGCCTTCCTAGGTAGCAATAATATTTTCTAAAATATATCTCCCTTTAATGCAACTGATTTGCCTAGGTCGAATAATGGTAAAAATAATAAAATAGAGCTGATTGCCAGAGCTTTGACAATGATTTTATATGAGACATTCAATAAGGTAATGGGATGATAGCTAGTAAGAATCTCTAAATCAACTACTTTCGGTATGAACTTGATATTACATTGATTAATTAAAGCTCCTAAAGAATGGTTTTTCAAGGCTTCTTTTTACACATGAAGCAAGTTAGGTCCAACAAACTCCCATGTGGATTTATAAAATTTACATGGAAAACCATTAAGGCTTGGGGGTTTGTCATTACTCATGCATTAGAGAGCCTCCATGAGTTATTATAAGGCCAAGGGAGAGTAAAAAATCTATTGGTCAGTTACTTTAACCTTAAAAAGAACCACATTGAATCATTCTTGTAAATCATGAACTATTTTTATTATAATATCTTGGGTTTGTAACACTAGTTTGTTGTGATCCATGGAGGCCAAGGAGATGTCTAAAAGGTAAGTGAGCCTATCTTGGGTTGATTTGATGGTTTTTAAATGATCATTATCCTATTTATGTTTGATGGTTTTGAAAATTTTCTTGGAATCCTTATCTCCAACTTTGAGTTAGTGTATTCAAGAAAATAATTGTGCCCCTATAACATCATGGGTATTTTCTACCTTATGTGGTTTTTGAGTGAGGCAAAAAGATTATATAAAGTAGTATCAAAAGGATTGAGCTCAAGGATGGAGGAAACCCTCAAAAATTCATTAAGCATAGCATTTTCAATACATTACTTGATGTGTGCAAGTTATTTCCCATAATGGTGTAGGAAAATGGTGGTGCATAGAATGGTCTCTTTCCACCACTCAATCCATCTAGAAACATAAGAAGGGAAAGGAGCCTAGTTTCATATTCAAGCAATTAGATGACTAGTACCAACATGACTTAGAAGAAAAGTATTGAGGATGAACTAATTCTATGACACCTTTTATTTCCCTGTGACCCATTCCACTCTTTAGGAGATAGGAGTATGATTGAAGAGTACCAAGCATAAATGGATAGTGATAGGTTGGCCATTAATGTTGGAGAAAAAATATTTTTTTATGAAAACATATAAAAATCAAGTCTTTTTAGCACGTGGTGAGCCCCAACATGGTTATTATACCACATAAACCAAGATGTGTTATTAATTGAATGCCTTTGGAGGAAAGGGTTAATAACACCCCATTTATTCTTAAATTAATACCATGATTCATGTTCTTTGACATGCCACCGCATATGTAAGGTACCAAATTTATCCTTGGAACTCTCAACCATATTAAAATCCCCACAAAAAATCCATGTGGAAAGGGGAGAATATTATCTAAGGAGTGCTAAAGTAGAGATCTATCCTGAATATCATTATGGGAATAAATAATAAGAATGACAAATGGATGGACATCAATGTCTGAAAAAGCCAAATAGCCCAGTGTGATAGGTTCTCCCTTATGGAAATAATGAAGGTGAAAACTTAAGTGAAACCAATATGTTGGCACAACCACGTCCATCTTCATACAGAGTGGATAACTATTAAGTGTGAATTCACTATTCATAAACGCTATTCATGGGTCATTATTCATGGATGAGGTGGCAATGGTGATTAGGCAGGTGAGGTGGCTCTTGAGTGATGTGGCATGGCCCATAGGATATCTTTCCTTATTGAAAATGTAGGAGAGATAAATGTGGCACATTTATCCACTAGGCACATGGGCCACCTTTTGAGTCTTCATGTGGGGAGCATGTGGGATGTCATCCTTGACCCTTGACTTGTGGATGCATGTGAGAGATAAATAAATAAGATATAATCATTCTCTTTAGATATGTTCTTGTGGGGTTTCTTTGTTGGAATTCAAAATTTTATTGAGGTATCTTGTTACCCTTGAGTTTGCACATGGGAAAGTAGGGATTGCCATTTGAGTGCACATAGAGGAGGTCAAAAATGCATCATGATATGCCCCTTTGAATGGTGAACCTTGTATGATGATTCCCACTTTCCACTATTCCTCAATAATGTTTCCACATGGAGTGTGGTGCTTTTTTCATTCTCCATCATGTCCTCTCTCTTTATTCATTCTCCTTTTTAATTATATAAAAAGGATGTCATTCCTTTTGTATGTAGTAATCAAGAGATAATCCAAGTAGTGGATGTGTGAGTGAGAGACTTGTATGTATTTATTTAAGCTTGTATGATTTAAAAATAGGATTTATCTTGTTGTAATCTTGTTAAATATTTCATGCATTTAAGACAAGGAGTGTGTGAGAGATTGGAGAGGTGTGAGTGATAGGTTGTTTTTAGAAGTGTATTCTCCAAGAATTACTATTGATATTAATAGATAAACCATTCTCTGTGGATGTAGCCAAATTGGTAAACCACGTAAATATTGTCTTATGATTTAAATTATTTTGCTTTGATCTTTATTTTTATTTTTGCTTTCATAGTTCCTCTCTTTGTAACTTAGAGGATATTTCTAAATTTTTAATTATATCTTAGCAATTGGTATAAGATCAAGGTTGTTTTTTGCTAAGGATTAATTTGCAAGATGCTAAGGATTAAAGTTTGAGTGGGAGTTATGGCAGATGAAAAATCAAAGGTGGATAAATTTAATGGATGGAATTTTGGTTTGTGGAAGATGAAAATGGAGGACTACCTCTTTCAAAATAACCTCTACTTGTCATTGGGAGGTATAGCCAATAAGCTAATGTCAATGTCAGATGATAGTTGGGAGTCGCTAGATAGAAAAACACTTGAAACCATCCATCTATGCCTTGCATCTACAATTACATTCAACATATCCAAAGAGAAGACTAAAAAACTTCTCATGAAAGCATTATGGAAGTTGTATGAAAAACCCTCTACCTCTAACAACATATTTCTGATGAAGAAATTGTTTAATATGAAAATGTCTAAAAATGGTTCAATGGTGGATCATTTAAATGATTTTAGTACTTACTAGTCAATAAAATCTTATTAATATTGAATTTTATGCTGAAGTCATGTATCTTATTATTTTGTGTTCTTTTCTTAAGAGACAAAATATCTTGGTCATGGTAGTGAGCAACTCAATCTCAAACAATGCCAAATTCAAGGTTGAGGATGTGGTGGGTGTTAGCCTAAGTGAGGAAATGTGAAGGAGAAGTAATGGTAAAATGTAAAATTTAGGAAATGCATTGGCCATGGAGACTAGAGGAATATCAAATAATAGAGGAAGAGGAAACTATGGTAAATCAAGGAAAGGTTCTATATCAAAATCAAGAGGAATGATGGAGTGTTGGCACTATGGGAATCTAGGTAACATAAAGAAATAATGGTGGGTTGTTTGCTGAAATCTAGGCAATGACTAATATGAAAGTAACAAGGAGGTAAACATAATAGGTTGTGTGTTACAAGATACCTTAATTTTTTATCTAGATAATATTATTTAATCTTGGGTTTTAGATTCAAGAGATTCATTTCATGCCACTCCTAAAAAATGTTATTTTATAGATTATGTTCAAGGTGATTTTGGAAATGTTTATCTTGGTGATTATGAACCTTGTAGTATTATTGGAAAAGGCAATGTGAATGTGAAATTATAGAATGAGAACACTTGGGTTCTTAAGGATATTAAGCACATTTTAAGTTTAAAGAGGAATCTGATTTCTATAGGATAGTTGGGAAGTGATGGTTGTGTGGTCACTTTTACTGGTGACTCATGGAAGGTTACCAAGGGTGATCTAGTGGTGGTAAGAGGTGAGAAGGTGGGTAATCTATATTTATACACTATTAATAATAATTCTTCTTTTGATTTAGCTAATTCAAATGGAGATGCAACTTTGTGGTATTATAGACTTGGCCACATGAGTGAGAAGGGAATGAAGATTCTTCACTCAAAGATAAAATTACAAGGTCTAAAGGAAGTAGTCTTGGAATTTTGTGAACACTGTGTGTAAGGGAAACAAAAACATGTATGGTTTTTGAAATTTGGACCAACAAATAAAATAATGAAGTTAAAACTTATACATATAGATGTATGGGGACCCACTCAGGGACCTTCACTTGGTGGTTCAATGTATTATGTTAAATTAATTAATGATGAAACTAAAAAAGTTTGGGTTTATTTTATTAAACAAAAAATCTTATTTATTTGACACATTTAAGAGATGGATAGATTTAGTTTAGAATGAAATAGGTTTAAACCTCCTCAGGTCAAATAATGGTGGAGAGTATTGTAGCAAAAAATTTAATAAATAATGTTCACTAAATAGAATCTATAGGTAGAAGATGGTTCAAGGAACACCAACGTAAAATGGTGTGTCACAAAGGATGAACATAACCATCATGGAATGTCTAATGAGAATGAGGTTGCATACAAGATTACCATTATAGTTTTGGGTGGATGTTGTTGATACATCCGTGTACATGATAAATAGAGGAGCTTCAACTAACTTGGATGGTGGCATACCAAAGGAGGCATGGAGTGTAATAAGGTTGACTATTCCTTTTCAAAAGTTTTTAAAATATGAAGATTTTTCTCTATTGACAAAAATAATAGGTCCAAGTTAGAGGCAAAATCTCTTAAATGTAATTATTAGCCAATTTTCACACCCAAGTTTTGCATCTTTCTTTTTGGCTAAATGCAGCATCCTTATTGGTTTATCCCCACAACAAAAAGACCAAGTGTTATTTCCTTTGAAAACTTTTGTTTGGTCTTTTTACAAGTGTTATTTAGGGATTTTTGATCAAGTTTTATTTCTTTCAGCAAGGTTTTGCTTCAAGTTTTTTGTCCAAGTCTAAAAGGAATTGTTTTAGACTTTTTATCCAAAACAAAAAGTCTGAAGGAATTGGGTCTTTTCTCTTCCAAAGGGACACTTTCAAAAGTCTAAAGGGTCTTTTTTAAGAAGTGTCCTTTGAAAAAAGTCCTAAGAGTCTTTTCTTGGATTGGTCCTTTGCATATTTTTAAAGGAATTATTTCAAACATTTTGTCTGAAATAATTGGTCACTTAATTTTCTTCAAAGGAATTGGTGCTCTTCCAAAAGGGTATTTTTCATGAAAAGTGCCATACACATTTTCCCAAAGGGTTTTTTCTTGGTGTTTCTCTAAATTTTTTCTATTTTAATTCTAAAGGAAAACAAAAAAGAATGATGGGGATAAGTGATTAGAATGAACCCAGATTAGTTTGTGCACCGTATCCAAACATTATGAGCACTCCTCTTTCGCTAGGGAAGACTACCTGCAAGTAAAAAATCACTACCACAAGATGTTTGTTAGCAGATAAATGAGTGGGTTACCAAGATATGTGATTGTTCTAGGAAGTATGAAACTTCCATAGAGATGACAGACCACTTTTGAGAGATAAAATAATAATGAATAACTAAAAGAGAGGTAAATAGAGAGTGAAAGAGAGATAATACTACCATTATTAATAACATGTATGCAATAGAGAGTGACAAGGTGTAGGTGGTGTATTTTTTTTGTATTTTAGAAGTTGTTTGGGTAGGTTTTGAAAAGGTTAGGGAATCCATAGTCATTAATGTCGATGGGTAGTGACCGATATCAGTTATACTACTGAGGTCGGTGGTGGAGGTGATCAATGTCGATTAGGCTATTAAGGTTGGTAGGGGCAATAATTGTTTGGGACCTTGCAGAAGGCTTTTTTGAGTCTAGAAAATGGTTTTGATCAAGTTTGGGATGTTGGGGAGAGTTACGAGAGAGAGAGAGAGAGAGTGTGTGTGTGTGGTTTGGGTAGATCTAGTCAGAGGTTTGGTGTGTTAGGTTAAGGGGAAACAAGTAAGGAAGCTTTGTAACTCCCGCATGGGGGTTAGATCAGAAGTGTGTAAAGCAATGCATAGTAGATATAAAGTGCTAGCAAAATAAATGTTTAAAAGACCTATAGAATAAGTGATGTACTTAGCTACAATGGTTGTTAAATGATAAGTGCTAAATTGATGGTCCTTATCAGGGAGTCTAATCTTGAATGCTTGAATAGAGATAACAAGCAAGTGTTGTTGGTCCTCAAGAGCTCAGCTCCTGATCGTGATTGACTTACATAGGATGATAGTAGGCTAGGATGTCAAAAATAGAATGTTGAGATCTTGAATTCAAGTAAGAATGAATTTTACTGATTTTTATTGACCTAAACTTTAGGTTAGAGTTTAGCTTATATCTCTGATGTCAGTGATCCCACTGACATTATCCATGGGTTAACCAATGTTAGTGATGCTAGAATAGGTAAAGCTTACTATTTTTGGCCTATTTTATATTGATCTTCATGCCAAGTGTGGCACCTATTAAAAAATGGTAAAAATAAAAGGTTAAGAAGGAGGTAGTTGATTAGGAATTTAGTTTGGAAGTGGGAATAGGTCTTGGGTAGTTATGATGAGGGGACCAGGTATTGAGGTGACTCATTAGGTGATAATTAGTCATAGGATGAGGTGGCTAGGTAAGGTGGCAATAGGGGTTTTTAATTAACTTAATTAATTATTTTAAATTAAGTAAATGTGTGAGGGGTAAAAGTGTGGGTTAGGGAGGTTAATTGTTATTATTGAAAAAGGGGTTAAAAGGGGTTTCAACACATGGAGTTACACACGTGTGTATGAGATAATTTTGATGTCTAAATTTGCCCCTTTTTGTCTTGTAATTTTTACTAACAAGTTTTCAAGAAAAAAATTTCAAGATCATAACAAGAACAATTGATTACTGTAGTGCAAGCAACTAAACACGGAATTAATCAGAAGTAATAAGTAACTAGAAACTAGAATCAGCAAAGAACAAGAGATACAAGAAACAATGAAAACTTGTATTAAAATCTTCTCAAAAGGAAATAAAATGAAGAAATCTCTCTTTCTTCCACACCTCTCAGATGTATAGATCTCTTTCCCTCAAGAGTTCTCTCTCACAATTACAAACACAATTCAGCTACTTGAATTATCTGTTACACAAGCTATGAAGATCTATCCCTATTATATAAGATTAGGGATCATGAGCTATGCATTCTCAACCATTAGATACACCTCCTAATCAAGGATTCAAAATAGTCCTACCAAAAATAGAAACGTGGACTTATAACTAACAGCTAAACTTATCATGCAAACAATCTATTTATCCACAAAAATAGACTTTCTGGACACACAAGTGACCGATGTCGGTCCCTATCAGTCTGCACATGACCGACATCAGTCGATCCATTACCAATGTCAGTAGCCTCCAGTCGATCCATGACTGATGTCAGTGACTGTGTAAAAATAGCAACCTTTGCATTCGCTCATTGGTGAAGCTTTTAGCTCCACACCTTAACAATCTCCCACTTGGAGATATATAGCTACACCTGTACCTATACAGAAACATCTTCTAGCTTCTCTTCCATCTTCAAGCTCAATTTTGAAGACCAACAAAATTTGAATGAAGATTCAACTTCTCCTTTGTTATCGGCTTTGTTAACATATCAGTAGGGTTCTTATCTGTATGGATCTTTTTCAGCTTCAACTCACCATCCTCCAATACCTATCTAATGAAGTGGTACGTAAGCTGTATATGTTTGGTTCTTGAATGAAAGGATAAATTCTTAGCCAAATGAATTGCACTCTGACTATCACTGTATAATCTACAACTCTCTTACTCCTTTCCCAACTCTTCCATGAATCGTGTCATCCATATCATCTCTTTGCTAGCCTCTGTGACTGCAATGTATTCTGCCTCTGTAGTAGACAAGGCAACAACCTTCTGCAACTTTGAAATCCAACTAACTTCCATTCCACCAATAGTGAAAACATAACCTATGGTGCTTCTCCTACCATCCAAGTCACCTGCCATATTCGCATCTACATATCCATGTAGAGAAGTATTTGACCCTCCATAACACAAATGCCTACTACTGGTCCCTCTCAGATATCTGAGAATCCACTGAACTGCTTTCCAGTGTTCCTTCCCTAGATTGGCCATAAACTTACTGATAACTCCAACTTCTTGGGCAATATTAGGTCTGGTACATACCATTGCATACATTAAACTCCCAACTATAGAAGCATATGGAACTTTACTCATGTACTCTACCTCATCATGTGAATTAGGACACTGATCTTTGCTCAGCTTGAAGTGTCCAGCCATAGGTGTGCCTACCAATTTTGCATCCTGCATATTAAACCTCTCCAACACCTTGTTCACATAATCCTCTTGAGACAAAATCAACCTGTGATTTTTCCTATCTCTCTTAATACTCATGCCAAGGATTTTCTTTGTTGTTCCCAAATCCTTCATGGCAAATGTGTGAGCTAAATTTACCTTAAGCTCAAAAATATCCTGCATGTGTGAACCTGCAATAAGCATATCATCTACATACAAAAACAAGATAATATATCTACCATTATCCAATCTCTTGAAATAAACACAATGATTAGATTGACATCTACTGAAGCCATGCTCAGTCATAAACCTATCAAACCTCAAATACCATTGTCTAGGAGCTTGCTTAAGACCATATAAGCTTTTCTTCAACCTGCACACAAGCTTCTCCTTACCTTTGACCTCAAAACCTTCCAGTTGCTCCATATATATTTCTTCATCCAATCTCTATGAAGAAACACTGTCTTAACATCAAGCTACTCAAGATGCAAATCCTCAATAACAACTAAAGACAATACAGTCTGAATAGAAGTCATTTTTACTACAAAAGAAAAAATTTCACCAAAATCAATACCTGGTTTCTATGCAAATCCCTTTACTACCAACCTGGCCTTATGTCTCATTTGTCCATTCTCACCTTCCTTTAACTTGTATACCCATTTGTTTTTTAGTGTTCTCTTTCTTGCTAGCAACTCAACCAAATCCCACATTTGGTTCTCTCTCAAGGAATCAATCTCCTCATTCATGCCAAGCTCCCACTGTTTTCGGGTTTCTACCTGCATTCCTTCATCAAAACTCTCTAGTTCTCCACTATTAGTGAGAAATAAGTAGAATAATGAAGGGGAATATCAAATTGAAGGTTTACTTACCCTTGTTGACCTCCTGATGGGCATCTGAGACTCATTTTCTGCTTTTTGTCTGCCCAAATTCCCTATCAGTGACTGATCTTGGTTATCTCTAGGCCTGTACCTAATCAACGTCGATTCCACCCGATCGATGTCAGTTCCTATTTGATCGACATCGGTCACTGTTTGATCGACATCGGTTCCTATTCGATTGATGTCAGTTCCTTACTAACTGACATTGGTGTCTTTGTTTTTCTGAGTGTGAAAATTCTTTTCCATGAGCTCATTTTGGATCATCACACCTTCCAAATCTCCATTGCCCTACTCAGAATCATTCAGCTTCTTGAGTTGATCATTGTACATCACTTTTTCATTGAAAACAACATCACGGCTTCTAATAATTTTCTTAGTTCCTAGATTCCATAACTGGAATCTGAAATCTCCAAAGCCATAACCAATAAAAGTGCACCTCATAGACTTAGCATCTAGCTTCTTTCTATTTTCCTTATCAATGTGCACAAAAGCTTCAAAACCAAAAACTCTGAGAAATGAAAGATCTACCTTTTTACCTATCCAAGCCTCTTCTAGAATTCCACCATCCAGAGTAGTAGACAGTCCTTTATTAATTAGGTAAACCGCAGTGTCTATAGCTTTTGCCCAAAATGGTAAGGGCAAACCAACATGCAACCTCATACTCTGTGCACACTCCATTATTGTTTTGTTTATCCTTTCAACAACTCCATTTTGTTGAGGTGTCCTTAGAACCATCCTTTGCCTACGTATTCCATTCATAGAATAGTACCTTTCAAATTTATTGCTGTAGTACTTACCACCATTGTCAGATCTAAGACACTTTAATCTCAAACCTGTTTCATTCTCAACCAAAGCTTTCCATTTCATAAATGTGTCAAAAACATTAGATTTCTTCTTTATGCAATAAACCCATACCTTTCTTGTAGCATCATCAATGAAAGAAACATAATACTGTGATCCTCCAATAGAAGCTACCTGAGCTGGTCCCCACACGTCTGTGTGAACAAGCTCCAACTTGTGCTTCTTCTTTGTTGACCTAGTTTTGAGAAATCTCACTCTCTTCTATTTCTCAAAAATACAATGCTCACAGAAATCTAGATCTATGTTTTTCAAATATGAAAGCTTACCTTTTGACTTAAGAACTTTCATTCCCTTCTCACTCATGTGGCCAAGCCTCTGGTGCCACAACTTTGCATCTACATCTAAATTAGATAATATAGAAGGAGAATAATTAGTAATATAATTACATAAATAGAGAGTACCTACTCTTTTACCTCTGGCCAAAACAAGTGCACCCTTGGAAACCTTCCAAGATTCAGCTGTGAGAGTTACTGTACAACCCTCATCCCCCAACTTTCCTACAAAAATTAGATTCCTCTTTAGGATGGGTACATGCATGACATCTTTCAACACCCATGTGTTGCCATTCTGCATTTTCAGCTGCACTTTTCCTTTGCCAACAATTTTACAAGGCTCATCATCCCCTAAATAGACTTTTCCAAAATCTCCCTGGACATAATCATTGAAAAATTCTCTATTTGGGGTAGCATGGAAAGAAGCACCAAAATCTACAACCCAAGATTCTAATCTATTATCCAAAGAAAGTGTAAAAGCATCTTGTGCAACAATACCTACAACTTTTGCTTCTTCATTACCTCCATGCTAATTTTTTCTCTAACCTTCAACCAGCAATCTTTCTTTACATGCCCTTTCTTTCCACAATTCCAGCAGGTTATCTTTCTTTTTCCATTTCTGGATTTGGATCTTATGCTCATCTTTGACTTAGACATTGATCTCCCTTGCTTGCGCCTCTCTTTTTGCCTTCCCCTGCTTTCAATACTTAAAGCATTACCTGATGTCTCCTATGTGTTTTTCCTACAAATTTCTTCATTCAAGATTACACTAACAACATCATCTACTTTCAAGATATTTGTAGAAGATGTAGTATTACTAATTGCCATTACCAAACTATGCCAACTTTTTGGTAAAGATCATAAAATTAAGAGAGCCATAATTTCATCATCAAACACTATTTTGACTGAATTTAATTGATTTACTATTGCATGGAAATCATTTAGATGAGTAGATATAGATCCACCTTCCTACATATTTAAATTAAATAACTGCTTCATAAGATATACCTTATTTAAAGCTGAGGGCTTTTCATATAAATTTGCTAAAGTATCCATTAACTCTATCGTTGACTTTGCCTGTGATAAGTTGGATATCACAGAAGATGCCAGGCTCAACCTTATGGATCCTAGAGCCTTTCTATTAAGAACATTCCATTCTTCATCCTGCATATCTGTGGGTTTGCATGAAACCCCACCCAATGGTAAGTATAGATCTTTCTGATACATATAATCTTCTATCTACATCCTCCATAATTGATAGTTCTTGCCATTGAACTTCTCCATTCTTAGTTTACTTTCTTCTCCCATTGCTTTACTCCCACTCAAATAGAAACCCTTGTGAGTGACCTATAATCAAAACACACTAAATAGATCTGAACCACCTGTTAGTGAACCTGAGCTCTGATACCACTTGTCAGGATCATAACAAGAACAATTGATTACTGTTGTGCAAGCAACTAAACACAGAATTAACTAGAAGTAATAAGTAACTAGAAACTAGAATCAGCAAAGAATAAGAGATACAAGAAATAATGAAAACTTGTATTAAACTCTTCTCAGAAGGAAATACAATGAAGAAATATCTCTTTCTTCCACACCTCTCAGATGTATAGATCTCTTTCCCTCAAGAGTTCTCTCTCACAATTACAAACACAATTCAGCTACTTGAATTGTCTGTTACACAAGCTATGAAGATCTATCCCTATTATATAAGATTAGGGATCATGAGCTATGCATTCTCAACCATTAGATACACCTCCTAATCAAGGGTTCAAAACAGTCCTACCAAAAATATAAATGCAAACTTACAACTAACAGCTAAACTTATCATGCAAACAATCTGTTTATCCATGAAAATAGACTTTCTGGATGCACAGGTGACCAACGTCGGTCCCTGTCAGTCTACACATGACTGACATCAGCCAATCCATAACTGACATTGGTAGCCTCCAGTTGATCCATGATTGACATTGGCGACTGTGTAAAAATAACAACCTTTGCATTCACTCATTGGTGAAGCTTTTAGCTGCACAACCTAACAAAAAATAGGAGTTATATGCTCCAAGGATTAGATGAGGTATCCCCCCTCAAAATGGGAATCAACAAAGGAAAAACTAGAATTGGGTACTAATTTGAAAAAAAAGGTAATTGGGTGAGTGGTAGAGAATTGAGTATCACTCTATATGTGTATACTACTATGACCTATAGTCGACAAAGTCAAGAATAGGCAAGGTTAAGGAGGAATCAGATAGAAGTAACCATAGCACAAATTGTAAGTGATAGTTAAGAGGTCAAAATAATAAAATTTGTAGCTTTAATGGTCGATGTTTTATAGGTATTCAGGGTAATAAGTACCCCTGGGAAACACAAAAGGTTTGAAGGTGATAGGAACATCTTGGTTTCCATCCAAAACACCTAATATACATGTGTGCACACAATATCCAACTATATAAAAATAGCATAGGTGGTCAAGACAAGCAATGTGAGGTTGGTGTAAAAAGGGTCAATGAGTGAGGAGATATTCATTATCTCCAGGCAAAGTCATCATGGGTGAATATTTAAGTGATATTCAATGGAATTTGTCATGGTTGGGGAGATTTATGTGATCTCTAGTTTCCCCAGTGTATGGGTACAGTCCAAAAAGTTGGGGTTCCTTTGTTGGGGAAATATTATTGGAATGGTGCCAATGTCAGTGACATTTTCTGATATCGGTAATAAAAAGTATAGGCTACTCCTCCACCACCACAGAGACTAGTACAGGTTGGAACATCATCAGGTGCTATGGGACCTCCATAGACTGTATCTCTAGTGAGATATTTGGCTACCTTGGATGATATTTCCTATTATGAGAGGGTGATTAGAGAGTTTCCACAAATTCAAGAATATTCATAGTTTAGAGAGTAGGAGAGGTCTATATCATGTGCCATAGCTTCTAGCTCACATAGATGTAGATAATAAGAGAGTGGTGATGACACTACTTCTTCATGACCATGTAGAAAGCCTCAAGGACCCTGAGTGTCAGAGCTTGCCAGTTTTGATTATATATATATATATATATATATATATATATATATATATATATATATATATATATATATATATATATATATATATATATATATATATATATATATATATATATATACTAGCCTATGAGCCAAAGATGTCAAATGTATATTTTGAGAGAGAGAGATGATGTTATGATGATGTAGTTATCGACATGTATTTTGATCTCACACACACACACATCAGATGCTCATTTATTATGTTTTGAGATGTGTGTGTGTTGTGATTATGATGATGATATGGATGATGATTATTTAGATGATAATTTTATGCTATGTTAATTTGATGTTAATGATGATCATGTTAGTTGAGTTAGACTACACTTTCCCATATATGTGGTGGTATATGAATAATTGGTTAATTAGTTTCATCTTATCATTTTTCCATATTTTGTGATGGTATATGCTTAAAATGAATAAATTGGTTATGTTAGTTTATTTCAAAAATTTTCCATATTTGTGGTGGTGTATGCGTAAAGAAAATTGAGTAGGCTTAGATAGTGTTGGTATGCCATTGTTTCTTCATCTCAGCAGAGAGATCGACATGTGATGTGGATGGGAAAATAAAGAGGTAGAATGATCGTGCATTAGTAAAGATCTTAATCAGAACACAAATAAGCTTAGAAAAATGAGCCTCTTTCATGCCTTATATCTTTGAACCATTGCATTTGTTAGAGAAGCATCATGTTTACCTTATATTAAGTGAGTTGCACAGTCCTTTGAAAGAGTATGAGGGGGAAAAAAAAGGTAAAGTGAGGGAAAATGTTTGGGTAGCATAACCTACAAAGTAGGGATGATATGCCCCTTTTGTGGGTGACCCAAGAGCTAATATAGGCAATTCCATGACTTAAAGCTTTTTTTTCCATGTGTAAGTTGATCAATGCGATAAGTCTACAATGGGGTTTTGTATGGGTTACGGTCATATAAATATATGAGAAGCCTTTTTCATTTGTTTTGCCCTTTGATAACAAAGCTTGGCTTAGCCATCCTTCAAAGGAGTGGTTTAAGCATTTGTTTTTAATTTTAAATAGTTATCCTTTAAGGGAGTAGTATATTGATAGTAGCAAAGGGAATTTATGTAGTTGTCCTTCAAGGGAGCAATCTACATTTGAGAAGCATGACCTGAGACTTTATAACTTTATCACATATCCCATTTGTTTTTTGTTTTTTGTTTTTTTAATAGCTTTTAGTCATGTACAAGACTATAGAAGCTTAGGAGTTGTCCATTTTGAGGGCAAAACCATACCACTATGTAAGTTAACTAAGTGTATAGGAGTAAGGGTGAAGAGGAAGGGAAATGAATGTAATAGGGATGCTCAAGGGACAAGCTCAAGTTAAACATGAGGTAAAGTGACACTTGTTTAACAAAATAATAGTCATAGGTGTAAGGCATTTAAAGGCTCAGGTTTTGGCCTTCCTTCAAGAGAAGACAAGTGATAAGTTCTTGAGCCATACTTATGAGTTATGATATAAGGTCCAAGACAATTAGGAGAAAACTTACCCCATTTGCTTTTCTCCATGTTTATCACATGTTGATTTTCTTTTAAGATGAGATATCCTATATTTAAATCACTCTTTGAGTTTTTTTTTATAAGCATGTTTGATACGCTCTTGATAGATTTGGAGGTGGTTGAGGGCTATGAGACGGTGCTCATCAAACAATTCAAGTTGAGTCAAACATTCTTGGAAAAGTCATCATTAATAAGTATGTCTTTTAGAGAAATACAAAGAGAAGGAATCTAGACTTTAAGAGGCAAAATAGCCTCCATCCTATATACCAAGGAAAAAGGTGTAGCACCCATAGGGGTAAGAATGCTAGTGCAGTAAGCCCATAAATCAAAAGGAATGTGTGTGTGTGAATCCTTACCCATATCATTGACTACCTTCATTAGAATTTTGGTCAATGTTTTGTTAGAAGCTTCTACCTATCCATTAGCTTGTGGATAGTACGGTGATGAGAATCTTAATTTGATTCAAAATGTATCACAAAGACTTTGAAAAGTCTTATTTTTGAAAGATTTGTTGTTATCTATTATAATTTTATGAGGGACACCAAAATGATAAATGATGTGATGGTTGATAAAGTCAATAATTTTTTTAGCTTTAGTGGAGATGAGAGGGATGGCCTCAACCCACTTGGTGAAGTATTCAGTGGTATTAATGATAGAATGATGATAGAGGGATTAATAAAGGCTAATGTCTGTGATTAGATCTAAGCACCTTTGGGAGAAGGGCCAAAAGTCTTTGGCAACTTGTAATTCATGACTAGTAATGTGAAGGAGGTTAGCATGTTGTTGACACTTGATGTAATGCTAAACGTAATTAGCACAATCTTGATGGAGCGTAGGCCAATAATAGCCAAGTTGAAGGATACGCTTGGAAACTATGTGATCATTGAAATTCCCACCACAAATCCCATCATGGACTTACTTAATAGTGAAGGAAGTCTAAGTACTAGTGAGGAATTCAAGGAGAAGACCATTAAAACCTCACTTCTAGAGAAGTCCCCCTAGGATAGTGTAATGAGTGGCATGTTTTATGAAGGCCCATTTCCCATTATCAGAGAGATCAGAAGGGGTAATAGAGAAGGAAAGATAATCTGTGAGTTGCTTATACCATAAGTCATGCGGGTTGGCTATTATATTTTTGATAGAGGATGTTAGCTGAGACATAGGAGGGTAATGTTAAGCGATGCATAGTGACATAGGTTTTCAAGGAAGAGGATATAGATGGTATGTCTAAACCTAGTGAATCCATCATGTCAATAAACTTGTTTGTAGATCAAGGAATAGTTTACAAGAGATAAGAGTCAAATTATCCCAATAATGTATCTACATGATGTTTATACTACTACAAAATTTTGTTTTTACATAGGTAGGAACCATTAACTTGGTTAACCACTAGTTGAGAATCACCAAAAATTATGGATTTGATACCTTAGAAGAGAGTGTTTGAAGTCCTAGAATCAAAGCCTCATATTTAGCCATATTGTTAGTGCATTCAAAATCTATTTTAAATGACAAAGGCATAGGCTCACCATCTAGAGGAATAAGAATGACCCCTACACCCCCACCATGTTGGCATTTAGATCCATAAAAGATCATACGCATTTGATTGGAGATATCATTGGTGGATAGCATTGTAATGGATTCATCAGGGAATTCTAGGTTTGAAGGCTTATTTTCAGGTAAAGAGGTAGCAGCTAACTAGTCAGTGATTATTTGCCCCTTAATATACTTTTACTAAATGAATTCTAAATTGAATTTAGCTAGAAGCATGAGCCACTGAGCTACACATTGGTTATGATATGGTTTGGAATGCATGTATTTGAGGGGATCAATATGGGTAACCACATAGGATTTATTATTTAGGAGATAATGGTGAAGCTTGGAGGCAGAAAAGACCAACATAAGGAAAAGTTTTTTGTATGGGTATATCGAGTCTCATAATCAATAAGTGTGTGGCTTATGTATTAAACTGTCTGTTCTTGATGTTGGTCATCTCGATGTGCAATCATAGCACCTAGAGAATGGTCTATTGTAGAGATGTATAGGTAAAAAGGTTGATTTTCCTTAGGTATAATAAGAACTAGTGGGGAAAGGAGATATTGTTTAAGTGTGTCAAAATCCTATTGAAAATCTATATTCTAATGGAAGGAGACATCCTTGTTGAGGAGATGGTGAAAGGGTTGGCAATGATCTGACAACTAGGAAATGAAGTAGTGAATTGACTGAAGTTTTCCCTACAGGCTATAGATTTGTTTGATATTAGTTGGTGGAGGCATCTCTAGGATTTATCTAACCTTAGCAGGATCAACTTCGATACTATGGAGAGAAATGATAAAACTGAAGAGTTTACTAAAAAGAACTCTAAAGACACATGTCTTTGGGTTTAGTCAAATGTTATATTGGAGGAGATGAGAAAATATAATTTCAAGAATTTTCAAGTGATCTTAGTGAATTTTATACTTGTTGAGTAAGTCATCTACGTAATCTTCCATAATTTTGTGTAGGAAATCATGTAAAATGTAAGTCATGGTACGTTGGTAGGTTACATCGGCGTTCTTTAGGCCAAAAGGCATACTCGATAATAGAAAGTCCCCCATGGGGTAATGAAGGTTATCTTGTGCTAATCCTTAATAGCAACTAGGATTTGATTATATCTAGAGAATCCATCTATAAGTGATAGCATCTCATGGTCGACTGTTAGATTAACAAGTTAATCAATACTTGGCAATGGGAAGTAATCTTTTGGATAAGCGAGGTTTAAATAATGATAGTCAATGTAAATGCAAATTCCCCTAGACACTTTTGTGATAGGAACAATATTGGAAATCCATTATAGGTAGTCGATGGGTTGGATAAAGTTAACATAAAGGAGGCATTGGAGCTCTTCTTTGACAAGGAGAGTAATATGAGGATGCATCTTACAAAGCTTCTGCTTAATAGGTTTAGCATCTTAATTGGTGATAATGTTATGGGTGATAATAGAGGGGTCAATACTAGGTATGTCATTTTAAGACCAAGCAAAGGCTTTGCTATGGTCTTTAAGAAATGTGGCATAATCAACTTGCTCAAAAGAATCTAAAGATTGTCCAATCTTGAGGACGTAAGGGTTATCATGAGAGGGTAGGTTGATGTCAATGGTTGATTCATTTAACATAGTTTATGTTTTGGGTAAGAGAGATCATTTGATATAGAAATCATCCACACCCATGTAGGTGAGAATTGCATCATCATATTGACATTGGATAGTGTTAATAGTGGAAGAGTCTTCATTAATTATTTTAGGATGAATGAGAGGAAGGGACCTTATTTCTTTGCCCTGAAAATAGGTGAGAGGCCCTAAATGGATGGCAATTGATATAAAAAATTATGAGGTATAGATACCTCTAATTTAGTAGGTGATGATGGAGAAGAAGCTAGAAAAGGAGAGACTGGTTCTTTGATAATTGGTACATAATAACTTTTAATGAGCTTAGTTGGTTCATCATATCCCACTCCATGCCTCTTTTTAGCATTTTCAATGGTTTGGCTAGTGGGATATTCAATAGGCATATGGAATAGGTGTATAGACACCTTATTCATAATGACCCAAACCAAATCCTTTCTAGGCACACCTATAGAGATAGGTGTGAGTGAATCTAAGGTTACTCAAGAAAGAGAATTCACAGGTAAATGATTGTGGTGAAGAAGATAGATTGCTAATAGTGGAAGCATGATTAATTCCCCCATATGTGAAATTAGTTTGAAGGTTAGGGGGGCCATAAGGGATGACCATCCCAATATGGGGATCATAATTTTGGTGAATGTGAATCTTTCCATACTCTTGTGGAGTATATAACATGTCAAGCATCAATAAATGATATTTATCGAGCGACAAACATTGAAAGGTCTCTTCCATGGGATCCTTATCAGGAATTTATGTTTTTGATATTTTTGTAACTGGGGGAGTGGAGCTTGTGGAGGATTCAGAAGTATCATGTGGAGAAGATGATGTTTTTAATGGAATGAGAACATCATTGGAACTATATGTCATGTTACATGTTTTAAATAGAGGTGGGTCAGTAGATATGATATGTACTTGTCCATCATGTTCAAACTTGACATAGTAGTGTAAAGTTGAGGGTACACATGCCATATCACGTATCTAGGGTCATCCAAGTAGTATGTTATATTAAAAATCTCCTTCCACAACATAGAATATATTGAGAATAGTGTAGGGACCTACATGGATATGTAAGACAATAGTGCCCACCGTAGTAGTTGTAGTATCATTAAAGGAGTAGAGTACCTCATTAGTTTGAGACATGTAATTATTGGTAAGGGATAGCTATTTTCAGGAATGTGTGGAAATAATATTAGTAATATCTCCCCCATTGATCATGACTCTTTTGACATGATTTTTATCAATATATGTAGTAATAAAAATGATAAAATCTTGATATTTAGGGTGTTAAAGTGGAATTTCTGAATCACTGAAAGAAATCAAGGAGATAGAATTAAGGGAGCTGACCAAAGCTACAAGAGTTTGGGGATCATATAATTTCAACTTAATCACTTGCAAATCACTAATCAAATCTTGATTTTATTGAGATGAGTTTTCGATTAATTCATATAAAGACATTTTCATAGGAGTCTGGTGGAGTTGTTTCACCATTGAGCTTTGAATAACATCTGAAGATGTTATTTTAAGAACACCCAAGATGGAATTCTTAGGATTAGGAGGAGGAGTGTCTTTGGTAAAGGGATGGGCCTAAGGAGTAGTGACCTTTTCCTTAGCTTTATCTTTTTGGTTTTGTGACCATGTGGCCACATTAACTGTGTTGATTTGAAATGTTGGTGAAGGAGGTGGTAAAGGGGTTATGATGACATCTTTAGGTTTGTATTTAGGTGGAATAGTAAGAGGCACTATGGATTCTAAAGGTGGAATAATAGGAAGGTTAATGATATTATCATCAAAGAGAGTGTCAACATCGAAGTGTTGTCGAATGATTGTTGTGAGAGCTTTACAACTCTCAGTATCGTGTCTAGGTGAATGATGATATAAACATACTTGTGTATCCTTAAACAAAGATGGATTCATTTCAAGAGGACTATAAGGTTTAATGGGAGGAAGAGTTATTATATAAGATTCTAATAACTAACATAAGAAAAAGTTTTGAGAGCCTACAAGTGGGCTCGCACTTATTGTGCTAATAGGAGGGGACATTTTTTTGTGTTTCAATGCTAAAAAGGTAATTTTACATTGTGCTTTGGTTGGTGAAAGTGGAGTTACATATTTTTCTATCACTTTCTTAGTGGAATATGTGAGAGGCATACTAGATGGCAAAGGTAGGAGTGGAGGTAGCTTAACCTTTTATTTTGCTTGGTTAGGCAATATTTCAACTAAAGTAGAGGGGTGTGGTCCCAAAACAGATGGTAAAGTTGAGGGTTAAAGAAGGGATCAGTGAGATCTACAGAGCTTAACATTTTTATGTAATTCAAGATGTGAAACTCTAACTTTTTATTGAGGAGTTAAATTAATTTCACCTGTGGATGAATTAAATTATAAATAAGGCATACGCCTAAGGGTGTGATTTGCTTTAATGTGGAAGATTCCTATGAGGGTGAGGGTTCTGACATAGATGGATAAAATTCAAGTGCTTTAGGTGAAGAAGCTATAGCTTTGTCAAAGACCTTGGGGTGAAGGGTAGTGAGAGGGTTAGTGGTAAAGTTTGACATTCGTTGTGTTAGATAAGGAGTTTTAATCTAGTCCTAAAATATTGTATGATCTAGCTTCGTGGAGTAAATAAATTCTAGGATTTTCACCAAACATGAGAAGGGTTCAAAAAAATTTGACGTAGGCCTTACAGTTGTGGCTTTAGATGGTTTCGATGTTTGGAAGAGAGGGAAATTGTTGGTTTCTTCTAATTCAAGCCAAAGATGAGAAAGAACCACATCAAGGTCCTCTTCGACAGAGCTGGGAGAAGAGACATGATCTACCATGGGTGGAAGGGAGGTAGGCAAAGAAGGTTCCTCAAGAGGGTAAAGCATAGGTATTATGGCTCCCTTAACATGTGGGTGAGGCATGGGTAAAGTATGATCCTCCATAGTTAAAATAAGGGGTAAGAGTGGGATAATTAAAGTAGGCATAATAGGTCTCTCGTCTATTATGGGAGTAGATAATACTGACTCTTCTAAGTACAAAAGTGGAGTGGGTGGGGTACTACTCTTTATAGGTGGAGGAAAGGTAGGTGAATAAGGTTCATCAAGAGGATATAATGTAAGAATGATGTTCCCTTCAATATGTGGTTGAGGAATGGTTAGGGTGTAGTCTTCAAGTAGTAAGAGGATAGGTAATATTGGTGCAAAAAGAATTGCCATTACAGGCTCCTCAAGAGGCAAAAGAAGTGGTAAAGGAGGCTCTTCCTCTTGAGGGAGTGGAATGGGTGAAATAGGATTTTCTACTTGAGGAGGAAGAATGAGAAAAATAGATGCCATTGAATGTGGGGGAGGAGTTGATGAAATGGATGTCTCTTGTTGAGGGGAAGGTTGAACTAGAGGTAAAGGAAAGACCATATTAACCGTATGGATATTATGACCACTTGAGTTAGTTGTGGACTGGATAATATTTTGATTCAGTGAATGGTTAGGAAAAGGGTGTTTGAACACATTCATACTTTTATTAGGGGGGAATTAGGATTTTCCAAGATGATATCACCTCTATCAAGCATATCTTGAACAATGTTCTTGAGTGTCCTATAGTTATTAGAATTGTGACCTTTAACTTAATGGTAACCATAAAACTCATCTTCCTTGTACCAATTTGGGATAGGATGGGAAGGGTCAAACTATATAGGAGGTTTGATCTGAGGAAGGGTTATGACACCTTGTTACAATAGTTTCTCCAAGACAGATGTATATGACTCCCCAATGGGAGTGTATTGTCTTTGTTCATACCGTTGTTGGAATTGCTTGGTCATATTTTGGGAAGTCAAGGAATTTGATTGGTTTGTGGTTATGGAAGAGGCTGAATTAATGACCACCATGTTAGTAGAGCCTTTATATTTTTGGTTAGAGGGAGAAGTTTTAGATGAGGAGGAGTCATTTTATTTGGAATTGGGATTCTTACTGCACAACTTTACTTTGCCTTCATCTATAGCATGAACCTCGAGTTTTCATGCCATTATAAAGGCCTCATAAAATGTGCAAAAAGTTTATACCCATAGTGTGGATGAGATGTGCTTAGCACATGACCTTGAGAAGAGCTCAATAATCTCAAGTTGGGGTAAGGATAAGGAGAGTTGATTGATTAAGCTTCTCTAATGAGAAACAAAATCTGTAATAGATTCATCATCAAATTGTCTGATAGAATAAAGGTTTGTTATAGAAACCTTATTAGAAATATTAATAGAGAAATGGTCTAGGAATATTTATGTCAGTTAGGTAAATAAGAAAAGGGAGTGATGAGGTATATAACTATAACAATCCAAGGTAGTACCTGAAAGAGACATAGGGAAAGTGCAAAGTAGTAATGCATCATCATGCCCTATTAAATAACAAGCATGTCTAAATGCTTGCAAGTGCTATTGTGGGTCCTATTTACTATAGACATGAGTAAATTTAGGGAGTTCATATTGGCTTGGATAAGGGTGAATAGGCATAGAAGGATGGATTGGTTCATTTCATATCTGATCATAAGATAACACATTCTTTGAACCAAAAATGAATGTCTTTAGATTAGACATCTTGTCCATCAGCATCTTAATGAGTTCTGGAGGGGGATTAGTTTGGGGAATACCTCTTAAGCTATAGGGAACTTGATAAGAAGTAGAGGGAGCATATGACATAGCTTGTTAAGGTTGTGTTGGAGAAACATAAAGATAATGAGTCATAGGCTGGGATGCAGAAAGAAAAGGGGATTGTCCCATTGGGTTAGAGACTATATTTTGGTTGTTGTTATTGTAGGTTGGATTATTGGCATGGTTAGACTAGATGAAGGGTGAGTCGTAACTCAAGTAATTATAGGCACAAGGGTAGATGAAATAGGTACCACTAAATTTTAGAATAGGGTGTGACTTGACTGAACTAGTTGTGGCTGTGAAATTAGGGAAGTCACACCAGGGTTTAGGTGGGATTGGGCAGTTGGAGATGCTACACTTCAGACATTGTTTATAGTTGGGTTACTTTTCGAAGTGGTGGCTTGGGTAACCATGGGGAAAATAGTGGAGGCAACTAAAAATGAGGTTGTTTCCATTAGAGAGATTGGCATATCATATATTGAGTCACCCAAAGAGTTACAAGTTTACCTCATAACAAGGTAATGTTGAAGGGCTACCACATTATGATCAAGAAATTTAGCAAAATCTTGATCTCCCTCAGGCATAATAGAAATTTGGTTGGGGCTGGGAGTATGCTCTATATTTGAAGTATGCTCCATGATAGAATCAAAAGTGAGAGGGGAAGGTGGAAGTGGTTACTGAATTATGTAATCAGAAAGAATTTTGGCTTGAGCTCATGTCAATACCATGTAAGAGGAAGTATAAATAGTCTTACTACCTGTATTAGAAATAGAATAAGGAAAAACCAATTTTGAGCATGGGTAAGTGGGTTATTTTAGCTTGGTATTTTGAGTAGATGAAATCACATAGTAATTAATGTCGATCACTTGACCAATGTTGATAGAAAAAAAAAATTGATGTCAATGGACTAACTGATGTTGGTAGGTAAAATCTATTGATGTTGATAGGATTAACCGATGTTGGTCATTGTGATATCCTGGGAGATAGAAAATCTGATGTTTTAAGAAACCAAAAGTTGAAACTAGGTAAAATAGTGGATGTAAGAGGTCTATGTAAGAAGGAAGAACACTAAAAAAACTAGAGATAATATGTTATACAAACTAAGTATTAGAAATACTATTGATTTTGTGAATCAATTAAAGAATGTCATTACCAACTCCAAAATATAGAAGGCAACAAAAAATTAGAAAAATAACATACAACCAACAACTATTAAGTCTTAGAGATTAATTTTTAATCTCGTGTTGTCTTATGCCTTAATCAAATAGTGAGAAGAGAATTTGGTTATCGAAGGTACTAGAAAGCAATCTAGAGCTAGTTTTAGGTTAGTTTCAGTGCTCAAGAGGAAATCTATGTTAAACCAGGTATGTGGCTTGTTATAGGAGCTTGCTCTTTTCACTTCACAAACCTAGATCCAAGCCAAGTTTCTTAGCCAAAATATACCTTTTGTCTAATTTTTATACTCCACCAGAGAGCAGAGTGGATTCTCCCTTTGGTGGTGAAATCCAAGTAGGATAGACTGGTAGGGTAAGGTGATCCACCAGGTGATGAAATCTTGATGGGCCTTTTCTCAAGTGAGTTTAGATGTTTTTTTTTTGTGAATATGATTTGGTTGTGTAACATATGTGCACTAAAATTTATTCAAAATGCTTGTAATTAACTAAGTGAGCTAATATGCAGCAAGTAAATAATGAAATGCAATAAGTTTAGACCCAAATGTAAAATGTTTAGATTCAAATGAAAACAAAGATGAAATAGGAATAGAGTATGTAATTCACTATCCTAATGTGCATGCAAGAAGAAGTAAATAAGAGATTCTCTTTTTTTTAACTTATAAAAGAAAATGATAAATTGCTTTTAGAGGCAAAGAGAAAAGAAAGAAAATTTTAGTTTAATGATTTTAAACAAAAAATAAAACATTGAGTTTTTCATTTTAAGGGAGAAGAGAAGGAGAAAGTTAAATAAATGAGGTTTTCACTATAATGCACCTATTTGAATACTTAAAACAAGAAATGAACCCAAGGAAAACTCCAGGGTCCCACTGGGCATGCCAAAAATGTTTTTCTAAATTTTGTCTATTTCAAGTTTAAAGCAAAATAGAAAAGAATGATGGGGATAAGTGATTAGAATGAACATGGATTGGTTTGTTCATTATATCCATACATTTTGAGCACTCCTCTTTGGTTGGGGAGGACTGCATGCAAGTAAAAAATCACTACCACAAGATGTTTGTTAGTAGATAAATGAGTGGGTTACCAAGCTATGCGCTTGTTCTAAGAAGTGTGAAACTTCCTTAGAGATGACAGTCCACTTTTGAGAGACAAAATGATTATGAATAACTAAAAGAGAGGTAAAGAGAGAGTGAAGGAGAGATAATACTACCATTATTAATAACATGTATGCAATAAAGAGTGACAGGGTGTAGGTGGTGTATTTTTCTTGTATTTTAGATGTTATTTGGGTAGGTTTTGAAAAGGTTAGGGAATCCAAAGTCATTGATGTCGATGGGTAGTGACTAATATCAGTTATACTACTAAGGTCAGTGGTGGCGGTGATCAATGTCGATTAGGCTATTGAGGTTAGTAGGGAAAATAATTTTTTGGGACCTTGCAAAAGGCTTTTTTGAGTCTAGAAAATGGTTTTGATCAAGTCTAGGAGGTTGGGGAGAGTTATGAGAGAGAGAGAGAGAGAGAGAGAGAGAGTGGTTTGGGTACATCTAGTCAGAGGTTTGGTGTGTTAGGTTAAGGGGAAACAAGTAAGGAAGCTTTGTAACTCCCTTGTGGGGGTTAGATCAGAAGTGTGTAAAGCAATGCATAGTATATATAAAGTGATAGTATAATAAATGTTTAAAAGACCTATAGAATAAGTGATGTACTTAGCTACAATGGTTGTTAAATGATAAGTGCCAAATTGATGGTCCTTATTAGGGAGTTTGAACTTGAATGCTTGAATAGATATAACAAGAAAGTGTTGTTGGTCCTCAAGAGTTTAGCTCCTGATCATGATTAACTTACACAAGATAAATATAAGCTAGGATGTCAAAAATAAAATGTTGAGAGCTTGAATGAAGTAAGAATGAATTTTCTTAATTTATACTGACCTAAACTTCAAGTAAGAAAGCACTACCATAAGATGTTTGTTAGCAGATAAATGAGTGGGCTATCAAGCTATGGTCTTCTTCTAGGAAGTGTGAAACTTCCTTAGAGATGATAGTCCACTTTTGAGAGATAAAAGAATAATAAATAACTAGAAGAGAGTGAAAGATAGATAATACTACTTTTATTTGTAACCTGAGTGCAATAGAGAGTGTCAAGGTATAGGTGGTGTATTTTGTTTGTGTTTTAGAAGTTGTTTGGGTAGGTTTTGGAAAGGTTAGGAAATCCACAGTCACTGATGTCAGTGGGGTAGTGATCGATATCATTTATATTGTCAAGGTAGGTGGTGAAGGTGACCAATGTCAATTAGGCTATCGAGGTTGGTAGGGGAAATAATTGTCTAGGAGCTTGCAAAAGGTTTTTACATGTCTATAAAATGGTTTTGATCAAGTTTTGGAGGTTGGGAAGAGTTATGAGAGAGAGATAGTATGGTTTGGGTAGATCTGGTCAAAAGTTTGGTGTGTCAGGTTAAGGGAAAACAAGTAAGGAAGATTTGTAAATCCCTCACAGGGTTCGATCAAAAGTGCATAAAGCAATGCATAATAGATATAAAGTGATAGAAAAATAAATTTCTTAAAGACTTATAGAATAAGTGATGTACTTAAATTCAGTGGTTGTTGAATGATAAGTGCCAGATTGATGGTCCCTATCAGGGAGTCTACACTTGAATCCCTGAATAAAGAGAATAAGTAGGTGCTATTGGTCCTCAAGAGCTCAATTCTTGATCATGATTGGCTTACACAAGACAAATATAATTTAGGATGTCAAAAATAAAATACTGAGAGCTTGAATGCAAGTAAGAATGAATTTTCTTGATTTCTACTGACCTAAACTTTAGGTTAGAGTTTGGCTTATATTGTCAATGTCGATGATCCCACCGACATTGGTCACGGGTTGACTAATGTCAGTGGCCCTAGAATAGGTAAATTTTACTATTGTTGGCTCATTTTCTATTGCTCTTCATGCCAAGTATGGTACCCATTACAAAATGGTAAAAATAAAATGTTATGAAGGAGATAGTTGATTAGGAATTTAGTTTGGAAGTAGGAATAAGTCTTGGGTTGTTAGGATGAAGGGACCAGGTCTTGAGGTGACTCATTAGGTGAGAATTAGTCATAGGGTGAGGTGGCTAGGTAAGGTGGTAATAGGGATTTTTAATTAACTTAATTAATTATTTTAAATTAATTAAAGGTGTGAGGGGTAAAATCATGGGTTAGGGAGGTTAATTGTTATTATTGAAAAATGGGTTAAAAGGGGTTTTGACATAGGGAGTTACACACGTGTGTGTGACATAATTTTGGTGTCTACACATGCCATTGAAGTTAATGATTCCTATAAAATCCTACTAAGATACTATATCTATTTTGAGCCCCTTATGGTAAACTCAATTAGAATAATATAGATTTTTACTCCTTTCTCATCACTACAGCTCCTATCAAAATTTAAGGCTCTTTATTTGCTAAAATCATATGCAAAACCTTTGAAGCTATCAAGCCTAACATGAAATATATTTTGAATGGTTTTTTTATATGTTTATATTTCAATGATCATCGCATATGGTGGTCTCCTATTATGACATGAACTAATGTTTTGTTAGCTAAATTATTGAGAATTAAATCCCTTGGGATTTTTTAGAAAGGTGACCTTACCATTCATGATTTGGTTTCTACTATGGAAAGGATTACTTGGCCTAGTTTGAAAGATAAATTTTAAATTGAATAATGATAACTTACCTTTTATTCTTATTATTCATGATCTGATTCCTAATGTTATGCTTCATAAACTTAGTTTATAGCTACCTTGAGCTTGGTGGAAAGACTGGGATTGGAATTGTGACACCCAATTCAAGAATTATTCTCCAAACCTTTTGTATCAAATAAAGATCCCATTATTTCATACTCTCTATAAGCTCAATAGGCATTTGGTACTTAATTCCTACCTTAGAACTTAGCTTTATAGACTAGATATAATTTGTCATGTTGGGATAGAACATAAGTTCACCCACTTTCTATGGTGCCTAGTCTATCAAGACCTCTTTCTTAGGGAGAAACTCTCTCATATGAGCATCACTCTACCTCTGTGTCTTGTATACCATCAACCTAAGTCTTTAAAACACTTATTTTGGTTTTGAACATGATCCCAGTCTGATTGAAATTAGATCCATAGATTATTCTAGCATTATCACCTTGAACCCTTTTCTTGGTGGATTGCTATTTTGGGGGGCTCAGCCAACTAGATAGCTTATATTAATTTACGTGTATTTTTTTTAGATCCATCATTATTTTATAATTATGTAAGGATATATATAATGTTATTTTCAATAATGATGCATGATCTTATGCTTTTACACTTAATAATAGGGTTTATGTTATATTTTTAGCCTCTATGCAGATTCAATCTCAAAAAATAAGGTTGAGATGGGAGTCCACTACTTCTAGGAGATGTTAGACCACTGGGGGAGTGCCCATTACACTTTTAGTCATGTTTCACTATATAGGCTTCCCCACAGACTACTCTTGCCACCTACCATAAGGCACATAATCCATTCATGCAACCACTATAATTTCTCCCCTTGATTTCATCTAAGAGGGTGGGTTTGCTACCACTGCATGGAAAATTTAGCATAGTTACCTCTCAAAAAGGCTCTCTTATGGGCATTGATACTCAAATGTATCCTGATAACTACTGGGCTATTAATATGACCATGGGCCCCCTAGATGGTTGGGTGGCCCTAGATCCTCCTACCATAGATCCTTCTACTTAGGCGAATCTACCTCCCAAGGATGATCCTCCACCCCTCCCTCGAGTGTCATTGTTTGTGCTTTATATTGTTATTTGTTTTTGAGTTCCATTTTTAATCTAGCCTTATTTTTTTCCAACTTATTTTGATCTAAGTCTTTTCATCTGATGTGGAGTTTGAGCCTAAATGCCAACTAATTGCTTTGTTATATAACTATTGATATTTTGTGCCAAAAATATCAAAACACCTTTTACCCTAAAGGAGACTCATATTTTTTTGAGAAAAAGCTTTAAAAATGATCAAGAAATATTTTCTAAGTTACCTAGTAGAAACTGAAGATTTGAGTGCAATTTGCAACTTTGAAAAGTTGTAAAATACACCCAAACCTCCACCTCCCACTTAACCAATACCTATTAGAAACCATAATTTAAGTTGCACTTTACAAATTTACAAGTTGTAAAATTTAATTAGAACCCCACCTTCTGCTCTTACCTAATACTAGTGGTAATCAGAACTCTGGTTGTACTTTGAAACTTTGTAAAGATGAAAAGTGCAACTCAAGTTCTACTTTCTGCCATTCACCATACCAAAAAAAATCAAAACTTTGATTGCACTTTTCAACTTTAAAAAGTTTTAAAATATAATTCAAGTTCTACTTTCTTCCCTTCCTCCCTACCCAATGAGAATTAAAACTTCCACTACACTTTGTAACATTACAAAGTTGCTACATGCAAACAAGGGTCTGATACCTGCTTTCATGGCCATTCCCATGTCTAACCAAACCACTCAGTGGAAAGAAAAGATCAAATTACAATTACAATTTTTCAAACTTTCAAAATTGCACTATAAGCCCAAAATCTTGCTTTCCCACCATTTACCCATCCATCACCCAACTTAACATTTATTTTATATTTATTAAATATAAATTGAGTTTTTGCAGCATTGTTCAAAATTTCAAATCAAAGTTAGAGCTCCATGTGAGAGGAGAACCTGCAATCCAAACATCATTCAATAATGCCATGCACTAAAATCTACAATTATCATCCCCTATGTATGTAAAAAATGGTATTCATCTAGGTCATTTGCATTTTCCTTCAAATAATTGTCATTATTACTCTCTCAACTAGGTATAGTATTTTCAGATAAAATTCTAGGTTTTTTATCTATGGACTATCATATTTGCTCACATTTACAAGTTTTACTTGACTTTTATAATCTTTATTAAATTCATCTAGGCTTTTACCATATATAATAAGTTTTTTTAGGGTTTTTGTATAAGTTGTAAAATTTTAAATATTCCCCATAAATCCCCTATGCAAATTATGATATAAATCCATAATATCTTTGAAAAATCAAAATCATAGAGATCCCAATTCTAAAAACACATAGAAGCCCTGGTAGAGATTCCCCTTACTCTAGAAACTCTAAGTTGCCCTCTGAAATCTTACTTGCCTTTGTAGACCAAAAACCATGTCATACTTTTCATCAAACTTAACAAGTTCAAATTGCAATTCAAAAACCCATTAGACATTTTGGTTGTACTTTTCAATTACAATTGCACATCATACCTCTATTTGACTTTCTAACTACAATTGAAATCCAAAACCCTACCAAGTTTAAAGTGGGAAAATAACATGTAATAGTAATTCTAAACCCTGAGCAACTCTATAGTTAGTTTTCCCTTTCCAATTTTCCTAGAGTATATGTCTAGAAAGGAGATGAAGTTCAAGTCAAAGAGACTTGGTGTCCCATCCACCCTAGATCCAAACACTAATGAGATCACTGACACATATCTAGGTCACATAGACATATCAAATTTTTAGAATAAAGTAAATGAAAAATTCAAGAATGATTGGATTCAAGGCATCTATGATAGTGGTTTACCCTAGGCTATAGCCTTCCCACTCTTAGTACAAAGCCCTGATCTTATGCTCACCATGGAAAAAAACTATGATGTTGAGAAGAGGGAGGTGATAAATGACAAAGGAGAGAAGTTTCTAAATTTAGACCCCGATTTCATTGATATCGTATTCCTGATTCTAGAATATGAAATTTACTTTGATATAACCCCTAACTCCTCTAAATAGTTCTATCAGGATAATAATGCATCTTATTTATAGGTGTTAAGTAAATAATGGATAAAAACCCTTAGACCTAAATCCACAAGGATTCCTAGGACCTTGGATAAGTTAGAATTCAAGGATGAAGTAGGAGACATTATTATACTCTTGCATAAAGTTAAATGGGACCCAAATTCCAAGCAATATCAAGATTAGACGTACTAGTATATCTGGGTAATCCATCAAAATAAATAGTACATCCACTAGGCCCAGTTGATTTTTAACTCCATTCACAAATAGTTGATGAAGGTCCAAACTATAGACAAGTTTTATATGACATCATACCTTGTCTATATATTATAAAAAAGGAGAGAATTATTAGGATTGAACATGGTGCCCGATCAAATCAAAAAGGCTTTTAACTACTACCTTGACCTCACCTTTGAGGCAAGTAAACAATAATCTAGAAGGGTCAATGATGCTTTTGGGAACCAAGAAGAAGAAAATTTTATTATGATATAACTGTAGAAATTAATAGGTGGGGGGCATTTTTCACTCAGTTTCCCACATATTCATATATCAAAATGGGTGGTTTAATTGGTTGTCAATTGGTTGTCCCTACACCCTTCCAAGGTATGTAAGTGATAAATGGGCCCTAATTGAACTTATGAGGCAACTTTTGAAAACCCATAAGTTTTTATAAAATAGGCATAAGGTAGGGATCCACTTCCCTATCAACATAAGGAGATATACCTACCCTTCCCTCTAAAAATCCAAATGTGTAGATGTAGAGATGACTCAAATGACCTTGAGAGATCTCAATGCAAGGCCATTCTATGATGTAACTAGCTATGTTACCAGTATAGTAGGTTCCACATATTCCCACATTTATTTCTATGAAGATTATTGGGAAGATATGTAGGATGAAAAGGAAGTTAGATTAAGAGATTATTCAAGGATAACCCTTGAGAAAATCAAAGACTATAACATGGCACCAATCCCTAAAGACTTGAAAGATGATGAGAAGTAAATAGATAGGGTGTATTGTGACAATAAAATCTATTTACAACCTCTTCTATTGGTTAGGTGGTCTATTTTAGATCCTTCTCATTGATGGATAGGACCACCCAAGTTATAAATAGAACAATAAATAGGTTAAGGAGTAAAGGGGTCAAAATAACCAAATAGACCCTAAGTATTAAATAAAAGTTGAGATAAGTGAAGGATAAAGATGTAGTGGTAGTATCAGTAAAGGGTTTCAGTAGTGGAACCCAAGTAAACTAGGCAGTGAGGCTAGTTGTATCACATAAGTGAAAGTAAAAGTAGAAGGCAAAAAGGGCTCCTTCCACCAACCAAGAGCTAGTAACCCAATCAATGGATCAACCACTATCAACTTTGATGAGGACACAACTACTACTTAACTAATGTAATTATTCCCTCCTCCTATCTCTACTATTCAACCAACCATAGTCTTCCCCCCTCCTATTTCCACTAGCCCACCTGTGTAAGTAATTTCAACTTCACCTAACCCACCTATGTAATTGACTCCTTTGTCAATAAACCAATTAACACAATTGTATAATCCAACTCCAATTTCAATTCCCTCTTCTACTATCACTTCCAACTCATCCCCAATATCCACTACTACTGCATTAATCACTAATACCACCCAGTAGTACATGGTTGTAGACTTAGTCATTTTGACTACAATCCCACTAGCCATCCCAACCACTAGGATATATAATTCATTTTAATATCTAATAACACTACCCATTTCATTTACTCTAATTTTTCCCACTACATTTATTGATTCATTTATTTCATTAAATTCTACCCTTCCATAGGTTCCCCTATTCTAACCACACATGCCTGCCTTTCCACTTGTGTCACTTCTAACTTTCACACACATGGTAAGAACATTTATACCCACGTCACCCATTCAAGTGCCAATTTATTCTACTCTCATAGTAACTGAATCCCCTACCAAGGAGGTGGAGATAGAAAGACCCAATGATAAAACTATGGATACTCAAGCCACAAATGGGGAAGAGATAGCCAAATCATTGATCAAGGATTCAATGGTAATATCAATGAAAAATACAACACTTGTCATAGTAACCATTAGTGTGATAAATTTAGTTATAAATTAACTTATGATAGTCCCTATTGGAGAAATATAAGATTCATCGATTACCTCTCCAAGTTGGATAACATAATTAGTATTGAAGAAAAGGAAACAAATGATGTCTCTCAACACTCTAGACTTTGGTCTTTTGGAGGAATCCAAATGACCAAAGATTAGCCCTAGGACCATCTCAATAATATCATATGATGCATCATGGGAAAGATATGTGGAGATATTAGTTCAAATATTAGACAAACAAAAGGAAGATTTATTGGTGGGGGATTATCAGATTTCTAAATTTCACTTGGGTCATTTGATAAGAGACTGGCTGAAGCATGATGATCAATCAAGTATAAGCTCTCTTTTTAAGAAAATAGGCAGTGACAAGGTCACTAAAGATGAACTAAAAATAAATTTGAGTGGTTGACAACTACCTTGAGGAAGTTCATAGAGCCAACAACCCATCTAACTCAATTTCTTGCTTAATTCCCTGACAAAGAAACATTTGAGGCAATGACAAAGATTGGTACCATGGGAAAGGCCAAAAAATATTGGGATGATGAAGTCATCATAAAATTAAATAGAGTGATAGAGTTGGTAATGGATTATTATAAGACTCTAAAGGATGATCGTACATCTCTAAAGGCAGAGATAAGTAAATATGAGGAAGAGATTGAAAGACTGAACCTATACTTTCTAAAATTATAGGTTGTTGACCTAATTGAGACTCACACCCTCATGTCATAAAATATATTAAATATTTTTGTAGAGAATGAAGATATGGATAGGGAAGCCCATTTTATAATTTGGCTACTCATTGAGAGTATTAATAAGGCCAAAAGTACATGTGATAAAGCCACAAATAAAATTTATGACATTGAAGATTTACTTGGTAAATTCTCATGTAAAGAAATAAATATCTAATATCAACCCCTTCATATTCAATAGGTCTAAGACAAATTTAATGATGATTCAAGAGATAATAAATATAGGATACAAATTTCAACTTGAGTTCCATCCATTGATTCATCACGTATAACAATACACTAGATCATATGGGAAAAGATACTCAAGCCTACAGAGCTACATCTAGGGAACTATTTGAAATAATATCAAAATGTGAGATAAGCAACCTTTACACAATTGGTTTTGATGAATAATGCCTTTAATAGATCTTCAGCAGCTTTGATGCTTATATTGATAAGATACAAGGAATCTTAAAAGGTAATGGTTGTGGATTAATTTTTTTAATTAGTTGTAAAATACATTCTATAAATTACATTTTTTGTTGTAATATACATTGTAAAGTTTCAAGTTGAAAATTACAACTATTATTTTGGTACCTCTTATCTTTGAGTTGAGAAAAAGCCACTTGTAATTTTCAATTATCTTTTTGTCAAGCTTAAGTTTTAAAGTGGAAACTTGTAATTCATAGTTTTCCTTTTGAAAAAGTTTAAATTGATTAATTTTCAAAAACTAATGGTGTAATTTTACACTTTCCTTTTTGTCAAGATGAATGACTTAAAAGTTGTAAAAGTCATTAATTCAAATTAAAATGTAGGTTTTGCAAATTATAACCTAAAATAACTAAAAGCATTCAATGTTTAGCAAGTAATGGTTCATTTTGGCACCCTATTTCTTGGGAGAGATAACAAAAATAGAAATCAAAGAATAAATTATTCAACTAGAAGATTCTAATGGATTTATCTACTCTTTCAACACTTTTTGAATCATCCAATAGTTGCATGCTTCTTTTCCACCATCTACTCCACTAAGGATGCCATTTCAAGCTGAAGAGGGGGACATTTGCATGAAGTTTCCTAGATTTTATTGCTCTTTAACTGATCGTATGGTTTTGTTAACTTCCTATATCTCAAACGAGTTTTTTTTTATAAGTATGGGTTCCTTATGTAGCCCATTTTTATATTTTTTAATTTTTAGATAGATTATACTACATTTGAAAAATTGATCTACATGCTGTAACCTAGAGAAAGCTAATACACTAAAGTTTTGCCTTCCTTGTGTTATGTCATCTTTGTGTATGTATGATTATTTATTAAGTTTGTGAATACTCTGATTCTTGTTTTAATCATATAGATTCATTTGTGGTATTATTTATTCCCTTTTGAAAGCATATTGATGAAAAATAAAGAAATTTCTTCCTTATTTGATAAATCATATTTGTGCAAGATTGTACTTTAATAAACTCAATATATTAAATATTCAACTATGTTCAAATAATAAAGCATTAATTTCCACTATACTATTTGGTAAAATCACCATTTTCCAATTTTTATCTCATTTTAAAACTATTTTTCTCACAAGACAAACCCTAGTTAGGAGAAATATCACTAAGAAGTAGTAGTTTGACTTAAACTGGTCATGTACCAATCACACTAATCTTAGTGAAAGGAAGTTGACCTTATTCAAAGATTCACCTCAATTCACCAAGGTTACTTAGCTTGGAGGTGATCCCATTATGTCATTATATTTTTCATGTGTTGTAACTCATGCTACTCATAATACTAAAAATACAAATAGGTGAAAAATCTAATTGATAATAATTTTTGGCATGCCCAGTCGGACATGAAGATCATAGATAAGAGATTAGTGTTATTCTTGAAAATCATTGTGCAAGTTTTTTACACATTTAAAGAGCACCAAGTGATTCTATTAGCTTATAAATTTAGGAAATCCAAGTTTATGTATGCCAAATATATATACAAGATCATATACTAAAGGTAAGAGGGCTGACTTGCAAGAATTGTCATTTCTATATAAAAAGAAATTAATATCAGTGGTACCTTATACTAGAGTAAATCCTATAAATCTATTTTCATCTCCCATAAATACCCACTGTTGTTTCATACCTCTCATAATGGCCGTAAAAAATTAGAATTTTGTAGCATTCAATAGAGGTATCCTACTTATGTTGCCCCAATATGATGATATACCCACCTTAGCTCTGAAAAGCCTTTTGTATTTTACTAGTGAAACTTCCACTAATCCCATTAAACATATACAGGATATTGTTAACATTTGTTCATTTCATAACATAGCACAATAAAATGTTGCTATCATACTTATTGCCTCTTCATTTAAGGGTAAATTTGTATAATGGTATAGAAGTTTGCTTCCCAATTCCATCTAGGTTTGGGATGATCTAGGGTCTGCCCTATGCATGTAGTTTGAGGATGAGAGTGGCCATATCTCATTAGTTGAACAACTAAACACTAGTAAATGAGATCCTTATGAGTTCATGAGTGATTTTAATTTTTAATTTTAAAAGATGTGGAATAGAATCCCAATGTTGGTCAATCCAACCCCAAACAATGTTTTCTTGTATTACTTGAGAGCTTTAAATAGGGATATAGCTATCATGATTTTATCAAAGGGTGGAGCCACACTCCCCAATTATTATGACATAGAAATAAGATAAAAAAATTACCTCATTCAAGATGGAAAAATTTTCCCTCAGCCTCCAATGTTATTATTTCTAGAATTACCTCCCATATAACCCATTGTAGCCCCAATTCCCACCACTAGTAATGCACCATCTTTGTCTCCTACCCCATATGATGATTTATGTGAGGTTAATTCACTACTTAAAAGCTTTAGAAATGAGTTGGTAGCTATGAAAAGGTAACATCCTAAAACTACAGTCCTTATAAACAAGCTAACCAAACATACCAACCCAATATAAGCAAAGCCTCAAAATATTTATGCTCTACCTACACCAAGTACTTATAAATCCATCATACTTGTTTAGAATAACCTAGCTTAGGAATACAAGTTGTGTTATCATTGTGCTCAAACACATAATCAATATGCTTATCTTGATGGTGTCATCAGTTAAGCCTTGATGGTACAAATCATATCAAACCCCCAAGGATAGCAAGAAGAAGCTACTTCTTAGAAGGAAGATGCACAAATACCTGCTCAAAATGAAACCACTCTACTAAATTGGTAAGAGGAGGATTTTTGTGGCATCAATTAGGAGGAAGAACTAACCAATGGTGGTAGTTAAGTGGTAGAAAATAAATTATCTAGGAATAGGTCAATAGAAAGTGATCAGTCCCCAAGGTTGACTAGGTGACAACTTCTAAATTTTTACAAGAGGTTATAAAAGGCAACACAATTTAAAGACCACCCAATGTGTCGATGGGCCAGACAAATTCAAAATTGTTGACCAAATATCATAAAAGAATATATAACTCCCATAAAGGCACTAGAAAAAGTTGGTAACATTCCTTTTAGTATTATATAACAAATGAAGAAGACTAATTGGAATGTCACCATATGAGAAGCACTGTCTATTCCAGTACATAGGGACTTGCTTTGGGAAGTTTTAAAAAAAATCTAAATAATAAATAAAGTCTCAGCTAAGGGACCCACTACTATGGTTAACATGTGTCAACCTCAAATAGACATAAGAGAAAGTAAAAATGGTAAGCCTCCCATTTTTACCTTTCACTCATAGTTTGGAAAAATCTCATACATAACTGCATGGTAGACTCTGGGGCTAGCAATTTTGTTATGCCCAAGAAAATAGTTGATGCTCTTGGTATTAAATACACTCCTATTAAAAAATGTATGGTTTAATTGGATGGGACTATTATCCAAATAGTTATAACTATAAAAGGTGTAAACCTTACCATCCATGCATGTCCAAGCTTATACATATCCCAAGATATCTCAGTTATTAACCTAGCCTCCTATTTTGCTATCTGCCTTTCTCAAGACTTCACTATACAAATGGGAGGGTACCTATATGTTAATTGGTCACATATGTTTTTAAAAACAAGATATGGGACTAGAATGACAATAAGAGTTGAGCCAATTGCTAAATATCACATTGAGCCATACACTCCTATCCCTGTGGATATGAATTATACATTTCAAGATCAGGAGGGGGAACTTAACCATGAGGTTGTAACACCCATAGAATAAATCCTAGACACTCATCTAGATGAATGGGGATCATCTCTCTAGTTTGATCCTTATGATTATATCAAGGAAATAGGTTTGGGTGTATTACATTCATGAAAATGATGCAATCATCCCAAACCTTGTGAAACTAGTAGAGGATCTCAAGGGAATATGGTAATTGTTATTTGATGGTTCATGAAGTATAAATGATGCAAGTACAGGTATTATTTTGATCTTTCCTAAAAAGGAGAGTTAGTTCTATTCTTTCATACTTTAGTTTAGCTACATTAATAATGTGGCTAAATATGAATCATTGATTTGAAGTCTCCAACTATCCAAAGAAAGGGGAATACAGTCACTACAAGTGTTTGCTAAGAGTGAACTGATTGTTCACCAAGTAAGATCTAAAAGCACAACCAAGAATAACTTGTTAAGATCTTACAAACATAGGGTTTAGGACCTATTAAAAGATCTTATTGCTTTAAATATTCAAGCAATACCAAGACCACAAAATAAGGCTATTGATCTAATGGCCTTAGTGGGTTCTCAATATAACATGCTTGAAGAGATTAAAATGGATAAAATCTAGCATGTAAAATTAATAGTGAGACCATATGTTCCTAAAAATACAACCAAATGACAAGTTTTTGATAGTGATTAGTAAATCATCAATTTTCTATGAGATGAGGTTTAATTCTCAAATAAAAATTAGTCAAGACTCCAAGAACAATATGGGAATCAAATCATTCATTTAAAGAAAAATAAGTTACCCATAGGTCTTGTTACTTTAGAAATTATCTTCAACTCTAATGATTAGTTAAAGGGCGAGAAGAAAAATATCATGGTTAAGGAAGAAAACTATGAGTGAGTAGTCATCTTAGAAGGCAAATTAGTGAAGATCAGAGAGGTATGTAATACTTCTAAAAACTAATATTTTATTGGATTCTGTCAATAATTTGATGTTAACTTTGCTTTGAGTTATAAATATCTAAGGGGTTTTGACCCTATTTTATCCCAACACTTAATAGAACTTGACCTAAATACTAATCTTGTTAGACAAAAATAGAGACCAATCAATGAAAAAATAGAACCCTTGCTGAAGAGTGAGTTGTCCAAACTGATAGAGTCTAACATCATTTTCCCTATCAAACACTCATTTTGGGTTGCTAACTTGGTCCCTGTAAGGAAAAAGAGTGGTGAAATCAGAGTTTGTGTATATTTTTGGGACCTAAATAAAGAATCCTTAAGGATCATTATCCCCTTCCATCCATGGATAAAATCCTTCAAATTGTATCAAGATATAAAAGGTTTTCCCTTTTAGATGGTTATTCTAGATATAACCAAACCCTATTACAAGAATATGACCAATTCAAGACTACTTTCACTATAAAATGGGGCACATATGCCTATAAAATATGTCTTTCAGTCTAACTAATGTTGGTTCTACATTCCAAAGAGTCATGGATATGGCTTTCAAGGGTTTGATAAATGAGATGATCCTAGTGTACATAGATGACATCATTGTTTATTCAAAACATGTTGGTGACCACTAGATCACCATAGGAAATTTTTTGAAAGGTGTAGAGAATTTGAAGTTTCTCTCAATCTAAAAAAGTCTATTTTCCTAGTTCATAAAGGGAAACTATTGGGACACATTATTTCAAAATAAGGTCTTAAAATAGACCCCAAGAAAGTGTTATTTCTTCACCATCACTTTTGAGCCATAAAAAGGGATTACAAAGTTTCCTAGAGAAGATCAAATTCATACGAAGGTTCATTCTAAATTTTGCCTCCACGGCTAAGCACCTTACTATGATCTAGGAATTTCACTCAAGAGAGGATTTTGTGGTTGGGATGGAGGGATATAACTATATTGTCCCTGTTGTGGTTGAAAAGGGACATGCTACCGACTAATCAAACCTTGTTGTTAAGTGGGAATTTATGGACCAAAACCCTTTCTCTAAATTTGTGGCACATTTTGAACCAATAGTTGTCTATTAGGTACTTGAGAAATATGGGGACCTTCTTGTTACATGAATCACTATGGGGAAGTGAAAATAGGTTGCAGATTTAACATCTATCACTGACTAATATTTGCACATTGTTGACTAGTCATTGCTTGGTTTTGGATTGGCATATTAGTTTGTGACTGAAGAGGTATGTTTGTCATTATCTAGTGAGGTGGAACATTAATTTCCCCTAATTGAGGTGGAAATGTATTTGTCTTCTATTTCATTGATACACTAGATTGTGCCTGTTATTGTGGAATACTACTTGTTACTTGTTGAGGAGTAGGATTTGTCACATTTTGTCATTGAAGTGTGACATATTCCACTATTTGATTACCTAATCCCATAGGTTGTACACTTGAGGAAGAAACTAGTTGAGGTTGGGATGTATAAACTCCTATTCCCTAGTATGATGATCCACTTATGGGATGAAATATAGGCACATGTTATTGGCTAGTTGTTTATGTGTTAGTACTACTTTGATCAGGATTAGACATTGTTTGCACATTGTCCACTATATTTGGCTCACTATTTTATGTAGAGGCTAAAGACACTTCTTTAATAATGGGCATATGCATCAAGTTATCTACCAAAGTGATTTGCATGAATGGGTTAAAACTCATATTCTCTTGTCCAGTTAACTCTATCGACACTCTTATTGAAGGAACTAGGTCAATAAGAGGCTTACTCACCATGTTCATCTAATTGAAATTACATGCTAGATTTAGGTAGGTTTGATATATTGTCTGCATTTGGTTAAAGTGATCTTACATGATGTTTTTGCCTTGATTATATATACTAGGTTCTTGATATGTTGTTTGGACTAGAGCCATAGGATTGTTAGAAGAAGCCTTTTGATCATAAATGATATTATGGGGCACTCTTACTAGGCTTGGTAAATTTTCATGGGGGAAGTCTATTGGAAAATTGGCCCCTACCTCTATGGTTATAACTAAAATCTCTTATTTTTTCTCGAACAGATGTCTCTCAAACAAAAATGGATCATGCATGGAAGCCATATTAGTAGAATATGACTGTTAAAGAACTGGCTCATCCACTGTGGGTATTATAGCTAGGTATTGTGTGGTTTGTTCTTGGTCTTGTTTTGAATACGGTGGTGTGTTAACCAAATAGTTAGCCAATGGATCTTGATTTTGTTCCCCTAATTGAGTATTATAAGAGGGATAATAATCCATCTTATAAGCAATATTATCCACATATGGGTCTTGCACCATTTCTTCTTGTGCAACTACATTACTAATCCCTAGATTTTACATGAGTCCACTAAGAGTGTAGGAATACATGTTAGGATCCATAGTCAATGCTCTATGATAAAAGGTCAAATAGTTTTTTAAACTCCAAAAGATAATGTCTAAAATAAATGATGGTCCAACTTGGTCTAGATTCATCAAAAGGATCAAAAGGTTTATGCAAAGATTTGTGAGGAAATAAGCTAGTGTGAAGTCTCTAACATTTCAATGTTCATACAAAGATAAGCAAGTAAATGGACCAAAAATAAAAATTCCAAACTCAAAGGTTGAAGTGTTTCAAATCAGTCTAGTCTAGGAATTTAAAAGTTGCTAGTTCTTTTGGCCAAATGCGGTGTCAAAAGCTAGACTTTGAAAATAGATGAAAGTTTTAATCTAATGAATTTGAAACATGTCTAACAAACACTAGGCATTTTATTCTTGGTCATGAACTTGATAAACTAGGTATAAGGTATGAAACAAATGGCACTTTAGAGATAGTTTATTTTCTCACAAAAAATGGTATAAAACTTGGTTCTTTTAAAAAATAAGCTAGACAAAAGTGAATGATATAACTGTGCTTTAGACAAAGGATCACAAAAGTACACTCAGATTGGTCTAAAAATATAGGAACAAATTTGAATTCTATGGAAGAGGGTCTATGAAACAATATTTGAAATGATTTAGTTAGCGTAATGATGCTACACTACCCAAAAGGTGTGAAAAAAAAGCTTTTTTCAAAAACTCTCAAAGGCAAAGATAATTTCCCATAATTTTGGTAGTCTGAGTTTAGATTATAAGTGAAGGAATTAAAACAACTTTGGTAAAGGTCTAGACTCAATTGGGCAGCATAACTATGCCAAAGTGGATGATATGACTCTCAAGCTCTTGATGAACTTTGAACAAGGCAAATTAATGTTTTCACATGGGCATCATAATGCCTCTTTATTCAAAGGAAAATTAGGACTGTGTGTTTTGGTTTGGATTATTTGTTTACACCAAGTTTTGACTTCAAACAATACTTTATTCTAAGACAAAACTCAACTAATTAATCACTCTTGTACTCTAAATTGATAAGGTTACTTGGTATTGTTGGAATCCATCTATATATGTCATTTGAGAGGATTTTAAGTGTTCATCCCCAAGTAAATGTGCATTATATAGTAGGGTTTTTACACCCCCCCCCCTTCTTTCAAATGATAGTACTATGACATGGACCTTGAGGCACACCTTGTACCAACAATAATTCTGTGGCAAGTGGGGATTTGTCTAAGATCTAACAAGTTTCTAAATGTTCTAGATGAATCAATTGCACAATGACTTTCATACCAAACAATACAAAATAAAAGCATGGATTTTGGGTCTGTATCACTTGGTTTATTGCAAAAAGGTCTAGTCCTTTTTGCAACCACTACATCCTATTGTTCACTTAGTGTAGTGTGATGTCCAAAGTGCCACTCATCTCATGTGTAACTCCAATTATGAGCCAAATGAAGTAAATACTATGAGGTTAAACCCTAAGTCAAAGCTTCCCTAAAGAACTCATAGGAGGTGATGAAGTCTCCCTCGCAAGCCAAGCTTGCATAAAAATAAAGAAAGCATGAAAGTAGAAAGACTTTAGGGTCATTTTCAAGGTCACCCAAATTTTGATGAGTTTTTGGGGAGTGCTTTAGATGAATTTATTTATAAGCCTTGGAATAGGCTACTTGCAATAGGAATGGCACTTTTGATTCCAAGGGTTCCCTAAAGGGGACAAATAAAATAGCATACACGCAACACCCCACTTTTTACTAAACAAAAATTTAATTTAAATAACTAAGTGAATACAAAAAGCTTGAAAAGGTGAGTTCATTTTTAATCCCAAATGGAAAATGAGGTGGTGTTCATTTGGCCCCTTGGTCTTCGTTGTAACTTTGAAAACTAATGCTAAAAACACTTATTTAAGCACCTAAATGTTACTTTAAGCACCAAAATAATGTTCCTAATTCATTTTTAAGCATTCAAAAGGTGATCTAAACATGTTTTTAGAAAATTTCAAGCTTGGTACTATAATAAATTTTTTAGCATGTCCTTTACCCTTGAAGTTATTTTAAGTTTGAAATAATTAACTTAAAAAAGAGCTCTTGGGTTTGTATTTTAAGAAAAACATAATGACTGATGTTGGTTATATAACCGATGATGGTTATCTAACCGACATCAATTATACCAATGTAATAGATGATATATATCCAATCGATGTTTTTTTTTTCTAATGGATGTCAGTTACTGTGTAAACCCATGGCAAACAAAAATGGCAAAACAAAGTTGAAAAATCAATTTGCAAGAGTTTTAATGATCCAAATGAAAATTTTAAAGGTACAAAATGATCTTCTTCATGTGTGGGATACATCTAGTCCCATTGGGTGTGCCATAATGTTATATAAGAATTTGACTCAAGAGAGGATGGTTAGAATCATGTTAGTTATAAGTCAAACCTTTATTGCCAACCCAAACCAGAATATTGTACAACCAAATATACAATTTCAAGTACATCCTAATCTAGGTATGCATATTCTTGGTCCATTCCGAAATGAAACCAATATATCCCAATAGGTATCTCCATCATACCCTAGTCCAATTTTCCTACTTGTGACCTCCCAACCATCTACCCAAACCAATATTCTCCTTCAAACCAGTGTTCCTTCCAGTTTCCTATCCAAAAAATTACAACAAATGAAGGATGTAATTGCTGCCATTGAAGTTGATAAATAGATTTAAAAGTTTAAATTGGATGATGTGTGTTCCTATCCATTCAACATGGAGTATTTGTAGATGCCATT
Organism: Torreya grandis; assembly: GCA_037957365.1. Classification (NCBI taxonomy): domain Eukaryota; kingdom Viridiplantae; phylum Streptophyta; class Pinopsida; order Cupressales; family Taxaceae; genus Torreya; species Torreya grandis. Next base: position 1,538,109 of record JARHVA010004228.1, on the reverse strand, counting down.
TCCTCTAAGATATGAACCACTAAAATTTAACAAATACAAAGGGAAAGGTGACCCTAAGGCTCATTTGACCAAATTCTTTATCACATGTTAACTAGTGGCATATAGTGACATATAAATTTTGTTTTTGTTTCTAAGGAGATTGGTTGACAAGCCTTGGAGTGATTTTAAAAGTTGCCCAAAAATTTAGTACTGGATTTTGATGATCTTTATGATAAATTTGTGCAGCACTTTTCCTATAATCTCGAGCATGAGATTTCATTAGTGGACTTAATGCAAGAAAAGCAAAAATCTAGTGAGAGTTTTTAAAGTTATTTATAGTGATGGAGAGCCCTTGTAAGTCATTTCACCCATAGTTTACCAGATAAATAATTAGCCACTATGTTTACTAAAAATTTGCATAGTGAGATAGCTTACCATCTAGAACTACAATGTGCACATACTTTCAAAGAGATCATTGATAAAGGTTTGTTGATTAAGTGGGTGATCATCAATAAAAGAGTCATCAATCTTAATTTAACTAATCAAAATCAAAGTATCAATCAAGTAAATGGCCAACATCAACATCTCACTCAACTACAAGCATCACAACTAACACATGCCAATAACCAAGAAAGATCAAAGCAATTCAACCATAATAGGAATGTTGTCAAAAATGGAGTAACTGAATCTTGTCATGTCCAAATGGTGCAAACATCATCTATACCACCTTTTTAGCTTACTCCTACCCAGAAATATCTCTAAACAATGTCACAAGCACAACAACCAAGACCTGTACAATAAATACAACATCCTTTACCATTGCAAACCCCTCCTCCTAGGAGAATCATGCCTGCACATCTTGTCTTGAGTGACCTAGGAGAACCTATTGAGTCTATATTTTGTAATATTGTTGCTACTAATCTAATTAGTTGGCCTATACCAAAGCATTATCCACAAGGCATTCCTTATCATGATTGGTATCATGTAAATGAATTATGTGATTATCATTAGGCCAACAAGCATAATCTATGAAGATGTGTTCAAATCAAGAATTTAATTGAGAATATGTTGGAGAATGGGGAGATAACATTGGATAATGGCGATTCCACTTCCAATAAAACTCTTAAGATTTATCAAAACCCCTTTCCTTGACATAAAAATTAGCAACAACAAAATAATCATCAACAACAATAATGAACAGTGTAGCAATAAAATCAATAGTATCAAAATCAAAGGCCGAACCAGCAGAATCAACAATAAACCCACAATAATATAATAATGGATAAAATGAAGGTCAAAATAGTAACAATCAACAAACCTACCATGTAGTTTCACATGACTATAATAGGGTTGTTGGTCATATTGTAGGGGGTAGCATTAATACCATCTCCATTAATCCTAGACCAAGCACTAATCAGCCTAGACCATTGCTAAAAATCATTCAGCCAAATTACATGGATAATCCTTATTTGACATGGGATTAAATATAGGCAAACTAGAAAACTAGGACTTCCCCTTTTAGAATTTATATCGATAACTCATCGTTACCACATGAACACATACGAGTGCAATGGTAATTGAGACTTATCATGTCTGGTCCCACACCATTCCCATAATTTGTTAGCAATAATGGTCTAGTATTTAATCTTGATTGTGCAATCATAACTTAGAGGTTAAAGATTACTATCCCATGCCCACAACCATCTACCACTTTGCCTATCATCTAACCAACCATTTAGCCTTGGAATAAACCATTCACTACTACCCAAGATAAGAAGTTTGATATTATGGAACAGTTACATAAGACACCAACACAAATTTCTATTTTATATTTGTTGCAAATGTCAATAATCTACAAGAACATCGTGAATGAGTTTTTGACCCAATCAATTTTTGATAGTGACATATCCCTTGATAAATTTCAAGCTTTAGTTGGACATCTAGTTCCAGCCCAACAAGTCACATTCAACCAAAGTGATCTGTCTTCCCTTGGCCCGCTCCATAATAATCCATTATACATATAAGTTTATATAAGACAAAATAAAGTGAAACATGTCCTTATAGATAATGGATCAGGCCTCAACATAGTATCTCTAAAGCTCATCAATCTTCTTGGGTAGACAATGGTAGATCTTCAACCAGAAATGATAACCATCAAAGCCTATGATAATTAGGAAACAGAATCACAAGGCACCATTAGTTTTTTAGTTATTATTGGGCCTTTGACCCATGATATGCTTTTCCATGTGCTTGATCTTGAGTTATCATATAATATACTTATAGGTAGGCCTTAGTTGTATGAGATTCATGTAGTCCTGTCAACACTACACCAATGTATCATGTTTTCCCACTTAGGAATGGAAGTGAATATTCTAGGAGATTTACACCCATGTGTACACTAAAAGCATCTTGAAGCCAACTTTTAAAGCTATAATTATCAATATAGAATGAATCCAAGTTCTAATCAGGACAAAAGAAAAGTTATACTTATTGATCCTTCAGTAGATAATTGCATAGATCTTAATACCTTGGATTTCCTTTCCCACATGCCACCTCCTGAAGCTTCTAAGCATTTCACCATTTCAGATAATAGATCAGGAGAGTATGTGACCCATGATACATTTCATATTTCCAATCTTCCTCAGAATCCAAAAACCTTTGGGTGATCTAAAGTCACCCCACATATGCATTGGTAACAAAAGGACAAAGATAAGGGACCTATCACATTTGCACCAACATCTAGCCTAGAACCCAACCCTCTTAAAGGTGGTGAATCATGGTTATATAATGACAACCAAGCTAATTGTTATAAAATTTCAAAGTATCATATTCCCAATAGGATCATGAAGCATCAAAATTATGAAGGAAGAGGCCTCAGACTGAATCAACAAGGAACCATCAAGCCAAATTTATGACTAAGTATGAAAGAACTTATAGACTTGGATTTAAATTGCCTGGGCATGAGCCTACATATTTATTTGAAGCTCCACCACTAATGACTAGTGAGGATGATGTCGATAGCAAAGTAGATTTTGATCCTGGCCTCACCTTTGATGACCTAAGTGAAACCAACTTGTTTGATAAAAATGCCATTTGTACCCTTACCGTGGTCATTCATCGCAACCCATTCCCATTATATTATCCTTAACTAATAAATTGAGACCAAAAAGAATCCAATCTATCAATTGATGAGTTCCAAAATGATGAGGCATTTTGTGACTTTTTAGGCCTTAGAGACAACATTTTTTTGGGAGATCACAAATCAGGATTCTCAATGACATTAGATCCTATAGCCTATTTTGGAGAGCGAGTGAACACCCTTAGCCAAAAATAAATAATTAAAACATTGAGGTCCTAAAGTGAAAACCTCTTTGAGGTATTTTTTAACCAAGGAAAAAGTAAAGATAAAGCCAGTCTAGTGGTGAAAACTTGTTTCAGGTGCTATTAGATGGGGGTGTTCATTCTTCTTCAAATTTAGACTAGGATACCACCAATAATGAACTTGTTTGTGGATCTGAGTTTAGCTCTAAGAAACAAAAAGTATTTGATAAAATTCTTCAAGAATTTTTGACTATTTTTGTCACATGGCTAGATCTCCCATTAGGGGACTTATATTCATCATGTCTAGGAGAAGTTGAAGAGCAAGTCCTGACAAAGGACCCTGACATAATCCAATAGTTCAAGTCATTGCCTACTATCCTAGAAGATAGTTTGACCCTTCTAGTCAAAAATGTAATAGAGGTAAATATCAGGACTCCATCAGACACAAAATGGATAAAATTAGGTGCATCTCTCACTAACAAGGAATATGAAGTCTTTATAGCTCTGTTGAGAGAATTTGTAGATATCTTTGCATGGGCCTATTTTGACATGCTAGTTTTAGACCCCATCTTGGTTCTGCACCACCTTATTGTTAATCTTGATGCCAAATCAGTAAAAAAAACTATGTAATATGCATCCTCACATTGATTTATTGGTAAAGAAAGAGTTTTAAAAACTCTTAGAAGTAGGATGTATCTGATCTATTGACTACATAGAATAGATCTCTAATGTGGTACTTATTAGTAAAAAGCCTAAAGGGATCAAAATTTGTACTCATTTTTGATACATCAACAAATATTATCCTAAAGATGATTTTCCATTGCCTGATATTGACATGATAATCGACTCCATGGTAGGTTATGAAATGCTTTCACTCATGGATGGCTTTTCAAGATACACCTAGATCATAATAACACCAAAAGACTAACATAAAATAGCGTTCACCACTCCATGGGGAACATTTTGTTATCAGGTAATGCCATTTGGCCTTAATAATGGTAGAGCTACATATCAAAAGTTTGTGACTATCATATTCTATGATATGATGCATGATATTGTTGAAGACTATGTTAATGACATCTTACGAAAATCCAAAACCAGGGCCAACCATCTAGTAGTGTTATGTAAAATATTTGAAAGATTATGGGAGAGTAAAGTTAGAATCAATCCAAAGAAATGTTTGTTTGTTGTAAATTTAGGCAAATTACTTGGCTTCATCATGTCTCATATAGGTATTGAATTCAATCTAGTTAAAGTCCATGATATAAATAAGATGCTACCACCAACTAATCTAAAGCAACTATGTAGTTTACAGGGCAAGATCCAATCAATCTGATGCTTCATCTCTTAGTTAGTAGATAAGTGTCATCTATTTACACACCTTTTAAAGAATGGATTTGCATTTCACTAAGATTATCACTGCCAAACATCTTTTCAACAACTCAAAGACTATCTTGTTAATCTACTTGTTTTATTACCTCCTATGTTAGGAAAGCCATTTTTGTTATACCTATCAAATACTAACCATGCTCTAGGGGCACTCTTAGCTCAACATGATGAAAATGGAAAATATCATGTCGTATACTACCTAATCCATACCTTCATTACATATGAACATAACTATGCACCTATTGAAAAAGCTTGTCTGGCCATGGTCTTCATAGCTCAAAAATTATGCCATTACATGTTGAATAATAATACCATGGTCATTTCAAAAGTAGATCTGCTCAGTATCTACTATCTAAAATAACTTTATAAGGTAGAATGGCTAAATATATCATGCTTCTTAGTGAGTTTGATATAGAGTATGTCAATCATAAGGCAATCAAGGGAAAAGTTTTTGCAGATCAACTTATAAAAGCACCTCTCATAGACACACAACCACTGACATTTCAATTTCTTGATAAATCCATAATGAACATCATTGACACACCCCTTGAGGAGTAGCCTTGGAAGATGTATTTTGATGGTTCATTTACTACACATGGATCAGGGGTAGGCTTATTATTTATTAGACCATAGGGGGATCTAATCCTTAAATTATTTAGAATCAACTTTTCTTGTACAAACAACATGGCTGAGTATGAATCACTTATTATAGGACTTCGATAGGTAGTGCATTGAACCATATCTCATCTCCAAGTTTATGGTGATTCTTAGTTAATCATCAATCAAGTCACAGATCATGTTTAGACCAAAGATGAAAAGTTGGTTCCATATATAGCTATGGTCGACATTCTTAAGTGACAAATTACCAATATTTAGTTTGAGCACATACCAAAGGCTAGTAATAGAACTACAAATACAATGGCTAATATTGGCTCTCTGATTCAACAAATATATAAATCTAGAGAGTATCAGTTCCTCATCAAGAATTTGTTAGCACTAACTCATGAACCTTTAACCATTACAATGATTTGTGATATTGTTGGTCCAAATTCTATTTGGTACTCAAAACTTTACAACTACCTTCATGACCAAGTTATATCACCTAACCTCTCTCAAAAAGAAACCAAAACCTTCATTAATCATTTTACTTGTTATATTCTACTTGGATCCAGCCTTTACCATCATAGTTTTGATAGAACTCTACTTCAATGTTTAACTTTGGTAGAGTCTACACTAGCATTAAGAGAAGTTCATGAAGGAGTATGTGGAGCTCATTCTAGCAGAGTAGTCCTATCCAAAAATATCTCGCACACTAGATATTATTAGTCCATGATGGATGTAGATGCTACTGCATATGTAAAGAAGTGTGACAAATATCAATAACATGCTAATATTATTCATGCCCCAGCCAAAACTCTAAAATTGATGTTGACACCATGGCCATTTTCTACATGGGGACTTGACCTCATTAGGAAGATCAACCCCACTTCATTTGATAACCATAAACATATCCTTACCACCACCTAATATTTCACTACGTGGGTTGAAGCTATACCCCTCACATGATTGGAAATCAAATTTCCAAATTCATCTTCAACCATCTCATTTGCCACCATGGTATCCCCTCTAACATTATATCTGATAATAGAGGATCATTAGAGAACAAGTATGTAGACCAACTATGTATCAAATATAACATCACACAACATTTTTTATAGCATATTACCCTCAAGGTAATGGCCAAGCTAAGGCATCAAATAAAACCATTGTCAATATTCTCAAAAATATTGTTAATGATGTCGGTCATGATTGGCATTTGTAGATATTCTTTACCCTTTGGGTATACCATACCAATCATCGTACCCCCACATGAGCCACTCCATACTCACTTTTTTATGCTACTAAGGCCATCCTTCCCATTGAGGTTGAATTGCCTTCATTGTGCATCTCTTTCAAGCATGTCCTAGATGATCATGACTATCAAGTAGCTCACCTACAAGAGCTAGATCTACTTGATGAAAAATGCACAGCTATGCTCAATAATCTTCAATCATATCAAAACCAACTCAAAGGCCACTATAATCAGTGTGTTAAGTATAGAACATTTAAACTTGGTGATCTTGTTCTTAAATAAAACTAAAAGAATACCATGGTTGAGAAGAAGAATAAAGGAAAAATCAAACCAAATTGGATAGGGCCTTTCATCATTACTATTGATTATGGATCAGAAGCATACAGGCTTGCCACCCCAGATGAAGATAAACTTCCTGAGCTAATGAATATTATTCATCTCAAGTGGTACTATGCTTGAGTGTTAAGGTGTATTCTCTATAAGGACCATTTTAGTTATGCCATTTTATCACTAGTCTTCTTTATACAAATATCATCCTTATCCATCCTCTTAGCCATATCTACTTTCCACTTATGTTCTATCGACCCAGTGTGTTCTACAACCAGCCTATTTAACCTTGGTTTTTGACATTCATTACACATTTTTAGCATCAAGGTATCTGATCAGTTTCATCAGTTAGCTCACATACTTTAGATAGAGATCATATTTTAGAGCAATGTGGTAGAAATTTTGGTAGTTACATCCTTTATTTATTATTCCTTTCTTATCCTTGATCTTGTTACTAATTATAACCACCTTTGGGAAACTTAGTACCATTGATCCATGTTGTTATGTCCTAGTTATAACCACCTATGGTCAAACTAGGGGCAACATTTGTTTATTAAGCCTTGGTATACCAACTTGCCACTTCCTATGTCATACTATGCCTTTTTACCAATTATGCCTGTTTTGTTTGATTTAACTACTACACTAGTCAAATTCCTCCACTGTAAAGGTAGAACTACAATGACTTTAGGTCTTACTCTAGGACTATGTAGGTAGCACTCGAGACTTGTTGAGGTCAGTTCAGCCACCCTTTCCACCACACTCACATCATTTTATGAGTAACTTAAGCCATGATCTCACCATTTTGTGAGTAACCTAAGCCATGTTCTCATCATTTTGTGAGCAACCTCCATTTAAATGCTCTCACTATTTTATGAGCTTGAACCATTTAGTGTCTCATCATTCTTGATTGAGTTGAGACACTCCAAAATAATTTCAAAAAGATTTGAAAAATCATTAGAAAAGAATAAAAACATTGACCACTTATTTTCCTTAAGAATTCTAGGAACCCTTACTAAGTTACAAGTAAATCACTTGTCACTTAGTTTCCCCATCCTCTTTGGCCTTTTTCTCTCACACACTTGTTGTTTTGTAAGACCATTCCTCTTCTTCTCTCACATCCATTCTATTTGTTTTCATTAGTTATCACATTTTTTCCATTCCCTGGGAAAACTACATTTGGCTTGAAGTTTTTTATTGGATATTACATCCATGGAACTATGTAGGCAACGTTCACTTGCCTAGTGCATATGGAGATAGCTTGGCCACCCCCTTCCATTTCTTCTATTACCCCATTTTATTTGTTTTTTCATTTATCACCTATTTTTTAGGGGTAATTTTCATATCATTTCTATTGCATTATTTATTTGTTTATTTTTGCTTATTTTATTTGTTTATTTTTAGCACTGTTGCCTTGATTCAGTTTATGTGTGTTCATTAGGTGATTCCTTGTCCACACTTACACTTGAATCCAACCCTATTCATATGTTTACATTGTCATCATGGTTTCTATCATTGGTGCATTATTTTATATTGAGTATTGTATTATGAGAGTCAGTCCTCATGCATAATTTAGCCAAGTCCTCATGATGTTATACCATGATGCCTACCAAAACATGCTACACAAACCTAATCTTCAAAAATTCTATTCAAAAATGGTGGTATCTCTTCGACATCAACAACCTGATTCACTCCCAAATAGAGTAATTAACCATGAAATAATTTCAACCTTTATTAGTTTGGATGAACATCTCCCTACTAGTAGGTTATTATAATTCATCATTACCCTCTATTTTATGTTATCATCATCCTAGACCAAGTTTATCATGTTTACCATAATCAAGGTCCAATTATTATAACCACCTATGGGTAAATCATTGCACACCGTCCTACCTACATTTCTCAATGATTATAACCACCTTTGGCCAAATCATTATGTTATCACCACTTTACTTTTTATACCTATATAATGGCATGTTATTATCTTTTTTTCTATCCTAATAGGGGCAGCTCCATCTTCTAAATGATTATAACTAACTTTGGGAGAATCATTGTGTTATCATACCATGTTGCCACTATTGGGGTATAATATTTATAACCACCTTTGGGCAAATCATTGTACACCATTCCACTTGAATTCTCAATAATTTTGACTAATTTTTCAATATCATTATGTTTTCACCCCATCATATTTCCTTTTTTTGGTCCCTTTATTTTGATTCTTTCTTTTCAAGGGACTGTTTGCTGACTTGTGCCAACCATTTCCTCAAGGGGGCATCATATAGTTAGTTTATCATCATTACAGTTGTAGGCATATAGGAACTTTTCATTATTTGAAAATATGTTATTATGCTTATATCTTACAATGCCTTCCCAAATAGGGGTAAACTATAGATACCTAAATCTAGCCACCAATAACCTCCAATCAAACTTTTGGCGAATTTCCACTTAAAATGCACAATTTGGCCTAAAAAAACTAAAACATGCTAAATGAGTTGAAATTGATATATTCAAGTGCCAATTTTGGCTAGGGTATCCATAAATGGGGTAATATAATTTATGGGGCAACTAACTTTGATTAGATCATTTCAAGTCAAAATGCTAATTTTGCACCTCAGTTCTCTAGATTGCTCTTTCCTATCAAATCTTCTACACAAGACACATGCCTTTGTTATTTTTTTTAGTAACATCCTAAATGGAAATACAGTTCCAATGCATCTAACATCACCTTCCAATTTCAATCTAGTTGAATTTTAGACCAATAACAATACATTCTAATCAATTTGAGCAATTTTTGCACAATATGCTTAAACATGCTTAAGAGATAATTAACCAAATTATAGCCTAATTAAGAATTACATAGAAAATTTTTGAATACTTATTTTTAGAAATGAATATTGAATATCTACATCATCAGGTGACCTCATTTCTTAGGAAGACATCCCTAGGCAATAAATGCCATAAATATCAAGATTCATGCCCTCCATGCCTCATCAATACCTTCCATGATGCCCTCCATGCCTCTTAATCGTCCCTTATTCTAATGTCATGATGAGGACAATTACAAACTTAATTCCAAAATTTTAATTAATCCTCAACCACACATCTCAATCTCAAGATGGATGGTTCAAGTTGATTCTAGACATTTGCAAAAATTTATAAATAGGAGGCCTTACCACATTAATTTTAAGTCTTGCTAATGCAAATTTATAATGCAGGATTGGTTCTAAAAGTTATATGAAAGTAGTGTGCTATGGCTCTAACCTATCACATGTATGACGATAGGGATAGCCAAATTGTGGCTTACTTATCCCTCTTTGATGCTATATCACATTTCTCTGTGCATTCATTCGGTTAGTAGGTCAGCCTATGGAGTAACCATGGCCTAGATAGACTATATATAAGAGGTAGAGGGTAATTGTTTAACATCATATTGTGAATTATACTCTTATTAAAGCTTTTGGAGGTTGCACCCTCGAAGTGGATTGTCTATTATCATATATTCTAATATATTTAAGTCATATTTGGATATATTTCTACTATTCTACTTTATTGTTAAAGTAATTTCATTACAAGTGGTTCAGAGCTACGATTTGGGAAATCTTGTGGGAGAAAACCTAATTTTTTAAATTTGGCTATATCTAAAAAATGGTTTCAAAATTCTCTACAATTTTTTTATTGGAGGCTAACATTATTCCAAAATCACTTGGTCAAAGTTGGGTCAAAAAGTGCCAATCAGGGTCAACATCATAAAGCCCTTTTATGGCAGGTCCACAAACTTGAGGCTGAGGAAAGGGTGCTAAAACTCTAGGTAAAACTCCTAATAAGGAAGATATGGAGTCATAAGGGGGATGTACCAGACCCTTTATACCAGGGTTCTCTGACATAGATCATAAAGTGAGCCAACTTGAATATAGTGTGCAAGGCATTCAGAGTGAGGTGCAAGGCATACAATCTAATATGAAATCCATACAAGATAGTTTGGTAGATATCATAACAAATTTGAAAAATAATTAGTCAAATCATCCAGATAACACTATAACACAACCCCACCAGGGTGGTTCTCCCAACCAATCTACTTTAAATCTAACTACAATGCCACAGAGGAACCTGTTACCAAAGGTGGATATGCGCAAATTTGATGGAAAAGATCTACTCAATTGGATCAACCAAATGGAGAATTTATTTTATCTACTTTAGATCCCAAGTGGATAGAAGGTTACCATGGCATCCTTGTATCTTGAACTTGATCAATTCATTTTGTATCAATGGTTGTGTGCTCAAAAGAAAAAGATGACTCTCAATGTCACTTGGTCAATTTTTATAGAGGAGTTGCAATTACACTATGGAAATAGTGTGATAGAGAATTACTTCAGCCAACTAGAAAAATTGTGATAGATTGGCTCCATCAAGGATTATATTCATCATTTTCAAAACCTATCCTTACAGGTGGAGACAATTTTGAGGAGAACTTGAATGACCTATTTTTGGGTGGACTCAAGGACCACATTCAACATGAGGTATGCATGTTTAATCCACTTAAGATTTCTAATTCTATTATCATGGCACGTAGAGCTGAAGAAAAATTCATAGACAATAAGAAGTAGCCATTCACTCACTTTAAAGATCATATCATATTGACACCAACATTTCCTTCACCTACCAGATTAACCCCATAGAAAATTATAGAGAAGCGTGCAAAAGGATTATTTTTTGGTTATGACAGCAAGTGGAGCAAAGGACATAGATGTGATGAGAAGAAGTTATTCTACATTGAGGGATCTGATGAAGAAGAAGATGATGATGATGCCTCCAATTATGATGAGGAAGAGATAGAGGAGGTACTTGAAAATTCCCAACCTATAATCTCATCATGCACTTGCAGGTATTAACACTTCACAAACTCTTAAGGTGGTGGGTTTCCTCAATAAATAGAAGGTGATAGTGTTGACTGATTCAGGGAGCACACATAACTTCATCAACCATAAGTTGGCCACTCGATTGAACTATTTCATCTACCCAACACCAAAATTTCAAGTCATGATTACAGATGGTGGCACAATTAATTGTTCAAGAAAATGCCATAGTATTAAGCTTGTTATGGGTGAGTACAATCTCAATTCTCCTATGTTTTCTATTCCCATGGGTAACACAGACATTGTTTTGGGAGTCCAATGGCTCACAACCTTAGGTACCATTAAGATGAAATTCTAGGAACTATTCATGCACTTTCATTCTAAAGGTAGGAAAATTGAAATAAGTGGATTATAGGCAAAATCTCCACAATTGGTTAGTTCACATCAGATGACCAAGATACTAAAAAAGGGGGCAGAGAGAATTATTGCATGATTATGTTCCATAGAATTTCAACCCACACAAGCATCTACACATCCTGATCTATAGATGATTCTTGATGACCACCCATCTATTTTTGGGGCCATGCCAAAAGGACTACCACCAATAAGAGAACATGATCATGCCATTCAACTACTTCCAGGGAGTTAACCACTAAATATCAGACCATATAGATATCCATATGCACAAAAGAGTGAAATTGAAAAAATGGTCCATTAGATGTTGGAGGCAGGGATCATCAGGCATAGCCAAAGTGCATATTCATCACCAGTGGTCATGGTGTGAAAGAAGGATACACATGGAGGATGTGCCCAGATTATAGGGAACTCAACAAGTACACCATCAAAGATAAGTTTTCTATTCCAGTAATTGATGAATTACTTGATGAGTTGCATGGTGCTAATTATTTCACAAAAGTAGACCTTGGCTTGGGGTACCATCAAATTAGAATCAAGGATGAAGATGTTCATAAAACTACTTTTAGAATGGATGAGGGCCATTATGAGTTTTTGGTAATGCCCTTTGGTCTTATAAATGCACCATCTACTTTTCAGAGCTTGATGAACACTATTTTTAGGCCTTTTTTAAGGAAGTTTATGTTGGTTTTCTTTGATGATATATTGATTTATAGTCAGACATGGGAAGCACATCTGCAACATGTGAAACAGGTGTTGATATTTTTTGAGAAACATCAACTTTATGCAAAGCCATCCAAATGTGTTTTTGGAGTACAAGAGGTAGAGCACCTAGGTCACATTATTTCCCATGAAGGTGTCAAAGTTGATCCCCTAAAGATCAAAGCTATGATGGAATGGACCATGCCAAAAACTCTCAAAAACCTCAGAGGGTTCCCAGGACTAACAGGTTACTACCAAAGATTTGTGAAAGGTTATGGTAGCATAGCAGCTCCACTCATTACATTGCTAAATAAGGATTCCTTTCATTGGAATGATGTCACCACCAAAGCATTTGAGAAACTAAAAGTAGTTATGTGCACCACTCCAGTTTTGGCTACTCCAAACTTTTCAAAGACATTCACTGGTGAATGTGATGCTTTTGGATCTAGGTTAGGAGCAATAATAATGCAAGAAGGAAGACCCATTGTATTTAAGAGTCATCAATTCAAAGGTAAGAATCTACAAAAACTTGTTTATGAGAAAGAAATGATGGTTATTCTTCATGCAGTTAAATATGGAGGCCCTGTCTGATGGGTAGACACTTTAAGGTGAAAACTAATCATGATAGTCTCAAATAATTTTTGAAGCAAAGATTATCATCTGAGGAACAACAAAAGTGGGTAACCAAAATGTTGGGTTATGATTTTTAAATCTTCTATAAGAAGGGTAAAGATAATGTAGTAGAAGATGCACTATCCAGATGAGATACATCCATAGAAGCATTAATTTGTGTAATATCCATATTGCAAGAAAATTGGGTGGATGAAGCTAGATTAGAATGGGAGCAAGACAAAGATACATAGGTTTTGATTCAAAATCTCTAGCCAAGTACTTTAGCCTCTAACAAATTTGAATGGAAAGGTAATGTCTTATGGTAGAAGGGTAGGTTATACTTGTGCAAAAAATTTGAGATTAAGCATAAGATTCTTGTGGAGTTGCATGAATCTCCAATTGGGTGACACTCAGGGTTCTTGAAAATATATCATAAAATTAAGAAAGAATTATTTTGGAAAGGACTCAAGGGAGATGTACAAAATTTTGTGGCAGAATGCTTGATATGCCAACAAAATAAAGGTGAGACAATTAAGACCCCAGGTTTGTTACAACCATTAGCAATTCCTAGTCAAAGGTGGGAGGAGGTTTCCATGGATTTCATCATAGGGTTACCTTATTCTAAAGGTAAGAATGTTATCTTTGTCATTGTGGATAGGCTTACAAAATATGCCCATTTTTGTGCTCTCTCACACCCATTTTTAGCAAGTATAGTAGCAGCTATTTTTTTGGAAGCATTTCTCAAATTACATGGAACCCCCAAAATAATTGTAAGTGATCATGATCCTATTTTCACTAGTAATTTTTAGACTGAACTATTTTGTTGTTTGGGTACTCAACTAGCTCATAGCTCATCTTACCACCCCCAATCTGATGGACAAATAGAAGTGGTTAACAAATGTTTATAGGGGTATCTCCATTGTTTTGTATCAGATAAATAGGAACATTAGGTTAAATGGCTACCACTTGTAGAATGGTGGTATAACACAACTTTCCATACCTCTTCTAAAATGTCTCAATTTCTAGCACTATATGGTTACCATCCACCTTCAATCACTTCTTCATTAAAGGTGAAAACCAAGGTTCAAAATGTGGAGGAGCACATTTAGCATCAACAAGAGGTTTTGGCTAGTTTGAGAGAGAATTTGGCCTTGGCACAAAATAGGATGAAGCAACAAGAAGATCAACACCGTAGTGAGAGAAATTTTGAGGTGGGTGACTAGGTATTTATTTGTTTGCAGCCTTATAAGCAGATGTCCTTGAAGTAATAGAAAAAGGACAACAAACTTGCTCCTAAGTATTATGGCCCTTATCAAGTTCTAGAGAAATTGGAAGTGTGGCTTATAAGCTTGAGTTACCTCATTCATCTCACATACACCCAGTATTTCATGTTTGAAGAAGGTCATTGTTGGAAATATTGTCATTGATGTCAAAGGTCTAGCATTATTGGTGATAAATGCCCCATTGCATTTAATGTTGCTTGTAATAGATGTATCTTGGCTAATATGAGTTAATATTTATTTAATATTAACGAATATATTTTTGGTTGCATATGAGACAAAAGAAGGGCCCATGGAGAAGTCAAAGAGCCACGGGGTAAAGACAAAAGAAGGATGGGATGCATTTTCCCATGAAGAGTCATCTTGGAGAATTCCAAGAGTCACCAAGTGAAGACAAAAGAGTAAGGGCAAAATTTCTCATGAAGGGACACTTTGAGGAATACAAAAAGTCACCAAGATAAGGACAAAAGAGGGAAGGATGTTTTTACTCATGAAGGGTCACCACATGACTTTTCAAAGGCAAGGATATGAAGGGTCATACAAGTTTGGCACCATTTTCAATGAGGATTGAAGGGTCACAAAGGGGGAAGGCCAAAGGTCATTTGGAAAGCTATAAATAAAGGCTTGAGAAGCCATTTGTAATATGAGAGATAGAGGTTGATTTGATATTGTAATATCTAGCTTAGAAGAGCATTTGAGAGAGAACAATATGATTTGTATTTGTTATATCTATCTTAGAAGAGCAAAGGTGAGAGAGAGGAAATATATGTTGTATTAAACTATCATTTGTTGAGATAGCAACATTGAGAGATAGGTGTGTGGTATACACAAAGGGGTTGGTGCTCCTTTGGGTTGGTGCTCACAAATTGCTACTGGGTTGGTGCTCGACAAAGGGGTTGGTGCCCCTATGGGTTGGTGCTCATGAATTATTGTTGGGTTGGTGCTTGGCAAAGGGGTTAGTGCTCCTATGGGTTGGTGCTCATGAATTATTGCTGGGTTGGTGCTCGATAAAGGGGTTGGTGCTCTTGTGAGTTGGTGCTTATGAATAGTTGTTGGGTCGGTGCTCAGCAAAGGGGTTGGTGCTCCTACAAGTTGGTGCTTGAGAATATTGTTTGGGTTGGTGCTCATTCATATACTTGAGATTGTTCTCCATGGTTTTTCCCACATTGCGTTTCCACGTTATATCTGGTGTCTCTCTCTATCTTGTGTGGTGTTTATTGTTTGAGTTTTATTGCATATCTTGAATGTTTGATTAAGTGGATTTTGTTTAAGGTAAAGTTTTATAAGATATATGATATATTGAATCACCCCCCCTCTCAGTATATCCCATGCTTAAAAATTGGTATTAGAGCAGGTTCCTTCAGAAAGGGTTTAACAGCTTGAAGGTAGATCAAAGAAAAGCATAAGATGGCCAAGCAGCTAAAGAATGAGAATCAAGAGTTGAAATCTGTGGTTGAGGCTCTTAAGGAACATGTGTGTATCTTGGATTCTAAGTTGGATATAGAAGTAAACAAAAATAAGATATTTATTTAGGATCTTAAGAATCAGTTAGAGGTTACAAATTCAATTTTAAATTCAAAAGAAGAAGAGTGTAATTAGTTAAAGGATGAGTTAGATTCTTTAAAGGATAATCATGAGAAGCTTATAATCAAGGTTGAGAAAGATCATGAAATATTGGTCCAAGGAAAGAAGGATGTAGGTTTTGAAGGCAAATCAAAGAAGTTAATTAGGCAGCCCAATGCTTTTAAGTTTTCAAATTCTTTTCATGGGCATTGTTTTGTTTGTCATCATGTTGGTCATAGGGCAAGAGACTATATGAGGAGCAGGAATCAGTCAAAGGGAGATCTCAGTCACATTCAAGAAAAAGGTATGAGAAATATTGTTTGCTTTTGTTGTCATGAGGTTGGCCATATTGCTAAATTATGTCAAAAAAAAGTAAAGAGATACTCAAGGTATGTCAAAGGATATAGAGCCCCTAGAAAATATGAGAAAAGACAAATTCAAGTTTGGAGACCTAAAATAGTAAACGTTGATCAGGTTGAGTTTAAAAGTGAAAATGAATTACTTGATATAGTAGATAAAGAATCAGATAAGAAGGATTGTGCAGAATCTCTTGTTACATTTGAGCATAAGCTTTGTCAAGATAAGATAGTTGCAAAAGTTGAGAAGATTAAAAACATCATAAATGATAAGGTTAGTAAGTCAAAAAGGCTAGACATGCTTAAATGGATTCTAAAAGAAAAACATAAGAAGATCAAGGAAGAAATAGAGGAGATGTGGGAATATCCTAAGATTTGTTTCTAGGACCCTTTTGTGTGGGGTGTCTCTTCTAGGCTTCAAGGAGACACTTTTAAGAAAAATTGAAGCATGGTGGATGCTATTGGGTCTTGGCTATGTTGCATGACAAGAAGTTGAGTTGGCAGATTAATTTCTATATCTTTTGAGGGAATAGATTTTTGAAGAAAATTTTGTAATAGTATTATGGTTTGAGGCTATTAGAATTATTCTTACATATGCAGTGTTTCAAATGATTATGGTCATAAGAAATTATAATATTGAAAAGGAGCTAACAATTTCAGAAAGAAGGAAAAGAATACTCATGCAGATTTAATGAATAAGGATTAGAGTTTCAAAGCTCGATTCATCAAGAAGAAGGTTTAAAAATGTTCATGGTAGAAGAAACAACCTAAAGGTTCTATGTTGGTGCAAACAAATTTGCATGTAAGAAATAAAGATCAGCCATGGTTCGTTGATAGTGGATGTTCGAGGCATATGACAGGAGATAAGAGTAAAGTAGATCAATGGTGGCATAGTGAGATTCAAAAATAAAACCACTACTAGGATAGCTGGAAAAGGTACTTTGAGTTTGGATTATGATAAAACCAAGACTAAGAATGTTTTGTATGAAAAAGGTATTAAGCATAATCTATTGAGTGTTAGTCAAATATGTGATCAAGGATATACATTAGAGTTTCATGCAAAAGTTTGTGAGGTTAGAAGAAAATATTCAAATGAGTTGATTGTAGATTCTCAAAGGACAGGTAAAGATTCATATGCATTATTAGATATCTTCTCAAAGGCACAATCAAAGGACACATTCAAAGATCTATAAGAGGAGTTAGGAGTAATTTATTTTACTTCTTGCCATTGATGATCAGCATCAATTGAGGGGGAGCTAAGTGTTAGCTCCAAGTAGGCACTTTGACATTGATGTCAAAGGGGGAGAATAACATGTACAGGTATAGGTGCGAAAATAGGTACAAGGAACAGATATAGGTTACTACAATAAGGGGGAGTTATTGTATGTTTTCATATGACAGTATGTGCATGTGACAGGATGTGGCAGTTTTAGGATTAAGGTTGCCATCAATGACAAAGGGGGAGATTGTTGGAGATATTGTCATTGATGTCAAAGGTCTAGCATTATTGGTGATAAAGGCCCCATTGCATTTAATGTTGTTTGTAATAGATATATCTTGGCTAATGTGAGTTAATATTTATTTAATATTAATGAATATATTTTTGGTTGCATATGAAACAAAAGAAGGGCCCATGGAGAAGTCAAAGAGCCATGGGGTAAAGACAAAATAAGAATGGGATGCATTTTCCCATGAAGAGTCATCTTGGGGAATTCCAAGAGTCACCAAGTGAAGACAAAAGAGGAAGGGCGCAATTTCTCATGAAGGGACACTTTGAGGAATATGAAAAGTCACCAAAATAAGGACAAAAGAGGGAAGGAGGTTTTTGCTCATGAAGGGTCACCACATGACTTTTCAAAGGCAAGGATATGAAGGGTCATACAAGATTGGCACCATTTTCCATGAGGATTGAAGGGTCAACAAGGGGGAAGGCCAAAGGTCATTTGGAAAGCTATAAATAAGGGCTTGAGAAGCCATTTTTAATATGAGAGATAGAGGTTGATTTGATATTGTAATATCTAGCTTAGAAGAGCATTTGAGAGAGAAGAATATGATTTATATTTGTTATATATAGCTTAGAAGAGAAAAGGTGAGAGAGAGGAAAGAGATGTTGTATTGAACTATCATTTGTTGAGATAGCAACATTGAGAGATAGGTGTGTGGTATACATAAAGGGGTTGGTACTCTTATGGGTTGGTGCTCACAAATTATTTTTGGGTTGGTGCTCGGTAAAGGGGTTGGTGCTCTTGTGGGTTGGTGCTCACGAATTGTTGCTGGGTTGGTTCTCGGCAAAGGGGTTGGTGCTCCTGTGGGTTGGTGCTCATGAATAGTTGTTGGGTCGGTGCTCAGCAAAGGGGTTGGCACTCCTAAAAGTTCGTGCTTGCAAATATTGTTTAGGTTGGTGTTCATTCATATACTTGAGATTATTCTCTGTGGTTTTTCCCACATTGGGTTTCCATGTTGTATCTGGTGTCTCTCTCTATCTTGTGTGGTGTTTATTGTTTGAGTTTTATTGCATATCTTGAATATTTGATTATGTAGATTTTGGTTAAGGGAAAGTTTTATAAGATATATGATATATTGATTCACCCCCCCTCTTAGTATATCCTATGCTTAATAGTCACTGGACAGACAGTTTCAGCCCAGGTAGAACTCCCAGAACTAGATGAAGAAGGACGAGTCATTTTGGAACTAGAGAAGATCCTCCAAACTCATACTAAGAGGTTGAGAACTAGAGAGATTAGGGAATATCTGATCAAGTGGAATAACCTAAGTAGTGAAGATGCAACTTGGGAAGGTGAAGATTTTTTACAATAACATCTAGAGTTGTTCAACATTGAGGACAATGTTGGTTTGAAGGGGAAAGGCATGCTACATCCCTAACCTATCACATGTATGAGGATAGGAATAGCTGAATTATGGATTACTTATACCTCTTTGATGTTATATCACATTTCTCTATGTATTCATTTGGTTATTAGGTCAGCCTATGGAGTAACCATGGCCTAGATAGACTATATATAAGAGGTAGAGGGTAATTGTTTAACATCATATTATGAATTCTGCTCTTATTGAAGCTTGTGGAGGTTTCCCCCTCGAAGTCGCTTGTCTATTATCATATATTCTAATATATTTCAGTCATATTTGGATGTATCTATGCTATTCTACTTTATTGTTAAAGTAATTTCATTACATAGTGTTACCATGCCAAATTGATTCCAAGCCAAGCTAATCCAAAGCCACAAGGTGCCAAGGAGAGATGGAGGTAGCCAAGCTTCCATTGATGAGGATTTCATGAGCAAAAACTAAGCAAGCCACTAAAACAAGAATTTTAGAGCATCCAAGGAAGGTAAAGTAGGGTTTCTTTTACATTTTAGTTGTGTGTTTTATTCACATTTGTTAACTAATCTCTCTTTAGTGTCTAGGCCTAGAGATGTTATGCTAGTTAGTGTGTTTCTTTCCTTTTGTTTTCATTTTAGAACTAACATGATACTAACCATCCTCTCTTGAGATAAATTCCTAGATCACACTTAATACCATGCTTAAGAAGGGGGTTAGTTTTAACTAGATAATGGAAGGAAATGATAGTTTTGAAGCCATCAAGCAGGCTATTTCTCAAACTCTTACCCTTGTCAACCCTAACTATGAAAATGATTTCATTCTCTATGATTTTGGAGGGGAAGGTAGCATATCATCTATTTTGACCTAACTTGAAGAACATTTTGAGTTGTCTATATCCTTTTTTAGTTAGTCCTTGAAGGATTACAAGGAAAAGTATAATTTTATTAAGAATCAAGTATATACAGTAATAAAATCTATCAAAAAGTTTAGGATTATGCTCTCCAATAATAAAATTCATCTGATTGTTAGTCACCAAAGCATCAAGGAGTTCCTATTAAGTCAAGAAATAAATGAGAAGAGAGCGGGTTCGATCACAAAAGTCATGGAATATGATGTGAACATAAAAATAACTAAGATCGTAAGAGGAAAGGGATTATGTGAATAGCTTAATTCTGATATAATGATTATTGATGTAGTATTTGATGTAGTATACATTTAATAGGCATTCAAACCAGCCACTCCACATCTTATCAATATCTAGATCAGTGACATGACTATCTTACTGTAAATTGAAAAATACCCACATGAGCTCCAACATTCCAAAAAGAGGTACTTTAGACTCCAATATATTCCTTATGTTATTATTAATGGGATATTGTTTAAAAAATATATTAATGGTTTGTGTTGAGGTGCACCAAACATGATCAAATTCCCAAGGTGCTCAAGGAGTTTCATGATGGCTCATCACATGGCCATTTCTCTAGAAGAACCATTACCATTAAAATAATGAGGGTAAGTTGCTATTGGACTAACCTATTCAAAGATGTGAATAAATGGGTATGGAACTATGATAAATTTGCCTACTTTATAAGCAAGTAAAGATTAATATCTCTCCCTCTCAAACTAATCCAATCCAACCAGCCATTTACTCAGTAGGAATTGGATTTTTTTAGCATGATCAATCCACCATCAAGTGCAGGTTGTAAATGGGTCCTTATAGTAACTAATTATTTCACTAGATGGACTAAATCATTTGCATTGAAAGATGCTACAAAAGCATCTATCTTGGATTTCATGGATGACATTATCACTAGATTTGGTGTTCCTTACACCATTGTCTCAGACAATGCCAAAGATTTTGTGGGCATTTAGGTAAGTGAATGGGTGATAAGGCATAATGTATACCTAAATACCTCATATAATTATTACTTGTAAGGTAATGGATTGGCTGAATATACAAAAAAAAATCTCATAAGGATTATCAAAAGGACAATGGAGGATAACCAAAATATGTGGCACACTAAGTTGAAATCAACACCTTTGGATAAGAGGATCACTTCCAAGAGATGCATTGGAAATTATCCATTCATGTTAGTTTATGGAATGGAAGATAGAATTCTAATGTCACTTGAGTTACCATATCTAAAACCCAATCATCAATTGGAATTGATTGAAAATTATGAAATGACCATGTGATTGGTAGAACTCATGGAGCTAGAAAAAGTCAAAAACCATTCAATATAAGTTTTGGAAGTGAATCAGGCTCAAACAAAGAGAACTTTTGACAAAAAAATCATCTAACAGGATCTTCATTGAAGGAGACATGGTTTTGAAATGGGATGATGAAAGAGCCAAACTAGGTAAGCATATAAATTTTTATGCAATATGGAGTGGTCCATACATCATAACTATATACATTCCATCTATACAAGCTCAATGGATTAGATCTACCTATCTAAGTCAATGGGATATACCTCAAAGCTTGATTTATAGGTTGTAATTCTTTCCAAAACATTGTATATATTAAGTTTAGTTGGTTTCCCCAAATAAGCATTTTGGCATAAATATACAACTCATTAGGAGTTTTTATTTCCTTTATTTGTTTCTATTTTTTTCCCTATTTTGTTCTTATTTATGCAATTCCCAATGTTTTTCTTCTCTAGATAGAGTGTGTTAAAGCTTAAAATGACTCCATGCCCAATGAAATAGAAGGCTACTAGAAAGAAATTTATTATCAGGCTATCACCCCATAGAGGTCACTAAAAATGTTGATATTTTTATGCCAAAAATATCAAAACACATTGTACCCTAAGGGAGACCCATAATGTTTTGAGAAAAACATTTAAAAATGACCAAAAAATATTTTCCAAGTTACCTAACAAAAATTGAAATTTGGGTGCATTTTGTATCTTTGCAATACTCTAAGGGAGACCCATAATTTTTTGAGAAAAAGCTTTAAAAATGACCAAGAAATCTTTTCTAAGTTACCTAGCATAAATTAGAGATTTGGGTGCAGTTTACAACTTTAAAAAGTTGTAAAATGGACCCAAACCTTCACTTCCTACTTACCTTATACCTAGTGGAAACTAGAATTTGAGTTACACTTCGCAACTTTACAAGATACAAAATGCAATTGAAACCTCATATTTTATTCTTACCTAATACCAATGGGAATTGGAACTCCAATTACACTTTGAAAATTTACAAAGTTGTAAAGTGTAACTTGATTTTTGCTTTCTTCCAATCTCCATACTAGTAGAAATCAAAACTTTGATTGCACTTTACAACTTTGCAAAGTGATAAAGTGTAACTCAAGTTCTAATTTTTGCTCTTCTTCCCTACCTAATAGGAATCAGAACTTTCGCTACACTTTGTAACTTTATAAAGTTTCAAAGTGCAAATGAGGTTCTGATACCCAATATCATGGTCATTCCCTCCTCTAAATAAACCACTCAATGAAAATTAGAGATCAAAATGTAAATTAAATTTTTTAAAACTTGTAAAATTACATTATAACCTTGAAACCTTGCTTTTATATAATTTACCCATCCACCACCATCAAGTTTTAATTTTTGCTCTTCTTCCCTACCCAATAGGAATCAGAACTTTCGCTACACTTTGTAACTTTATAAAGTTTCAAAGTGAAAATGAGGTTTTGATACCCAATATCCTGGTCATTCCCTCCTCTAACTAAACCACTCAATGAAAAGTAGAGATCAGAATGTAAATTAAATTTTTTCAAACTTGTAAAATTACACTATAACCTTGAAACCCTGCTTTTATATCATTTACCCATCCACCACCCTACTTATAATTTATTTCATATTTAATAAATATAAATTTGGTTTTTTCATCATTATTCACAATTACAAATCAAAGTCAGAGCTTTATGTTCTAAGAGAACCTATGATCTAGACCTCATTTACCAATGTACCAAAATCTGCCATTGTCATCCCTTACACTTGTAAAAAATAGTATTCCTATAGGTCATTTGCATTTTCCTTCAAATCATTGCCATTATTTCTCTCTTAACTAATCATAGGTTTTTCAAATAAAATTCTAGGTTTTTTATCCATGGAATATCATATTTGCTCACATTTCCAAGTTTCAACTACTTTTTAGAATCTCTATTAAAATTTGTCCTAACTTTTATTGTACCTAATAGGGTTTTTTATGGTTTTTGTATAAGCTATAAAATTTGAAATATTCCCCATAAATCCCTTGCACAAATTCCAACATAAACCCATCCTTCCCTTGCAAGATTAAAATATGTGGAGATCCCAGTTAAAAAAACACATAAAAACCCTGATGAAGATTCCCCTTGCTCTAGAAACTTTAAGTTCCCATCAAAAATATGACTTGCCACTGTAGACAAAAAACCCTATCAGAGTTTTCATCAAACTTTAAAATTTTAACTTACAAGTCAAAACCCCACCAGACATTTCAATCAGACTTTTCAACTACAATTGCATATCATGCCTCCATTAGACTTTCTAACTACAATTGTAAGCCAAAACCCCACCAAGTTCAAAGCAAGGAAATTACTTGTAATAGAAAGTTTAAACCCCACCCAACTCTGTAGTTAGTTTTCCCACACCAATTTTCCTAAAGTATACATCCAAAAAGGAGATGAAGTTCAAGTTGAAGGGATATGGTGTCCTATCTAGCCTAGATTCAAATATGAATGAGATCACTGACATAGATCTAGGTCATATAGACCTAGAAAATTTTTGGAACAAAGTAAGTGTAGAATTCAAGAATGACTAGATTCAAAACATCTATGATAGTGATTTTCCCTAGGATGTAGCCTCCCCACTCTTAGTACGAATCCTTGATCTTGTACTCACCATGGTAAAACACTATGATGCTGAGAAAAGGGATGTGGTGAATGATAAAGGGGAGAATATTCTAAATCTGCACCCTAATTTCATCGATATCATGTTCCTAATTCTAGAATATAAAAGATACCTAAATATAACCCCTGACTCCTCTAAATAGTTATATTAGGATAATAATATAGCCTATATATAGGTGTTAAATAAATAATGGCTAAAAACCCCTAGACCTATAGCCACAAGGATGATTAGGACCTTATATGGGATAGACTTCAAGGATGAAGTAGGAGACATTATTATACTCTTGCACAGAGTTACAGGGGACCAAAATGCCAACAATTATTAGGATTGGATGTACCAGTATATTTGGGTAATCCATTAGAACAAAAAATACATGCACTAGGCCCAATTGATTTTTGACTCCATTCACAAATAGGTGATAGAGGTCCAAACTATAGGCAAGTTTTATATGACATCATATCTTGTCAATATCTTAGCAAAAAGGAGAGAATTCCTAGGATTTAATATAGTGCCTAATCAAATCAACCAGGTTTTTAACTACTACCCTAACCTCACCTTTGAGGCAAGAAAATGAGAATTAATAAGTGTCAATGATGCTTTTGTATACTTCATCATAATTAGATTTAAAAAGGAACTATGAAGGAGAAGATTTTATGATGCTACAACTACATAAATTACTCGGTGGGGGGTATTTTTCATCCAGTTCCGTACATATTCATTTATCAAAGTGGGTGGTTTTAGTGGTTATCCATACACCCTTACAAGGTATGTAAGTGACAAATGGGCCCTAATGGAACTTGTTAGGTAACTTATGGAAACCCATAAGTTTTTATCAAATAGGCATAAGGCAGGGATCCACTTCCCTATTAGCATAGGGAGATATACCTTCCCTTCCCTATCAAAATCTAAATTTACAAATGTAGAGATGATTCAAATGACCTTGAGAGTTCTTAATATAAGGCCCTTCTATGATGTGACTAGCTATGTTACCAATATAGTAGGTGCCACATATTCCCACATTCATTTCTATGAAGATTATTTGGAAGATATGTAAGATGAAGAGGAATTTAGATTAAGAGTTTATTCAAGGATGACCTTTGAGAAAATAAAAAACTACAACATGGCACCAATTCTTAAAAAATTGAAAGATGATGAGAAGTTAGTAGATAGGGTGTATTATGATAATAAAATATTTCTCCAACCTCTTCCACTAGTCAGGTGGTTTATACCTGAATCCTTATCATTGATGGATATGACCACCTAAGTTATAAATAGAAAAATAAATTGGTTAAGGAGCAAAGGATTCAAAATAATGAAAGAAACCCTAAGTATTATAGACAGGATGAGAGAAATGAAGGAGAAATATGTAGTGGTATTAGTAGTAGAGGGTTCCAATAGTGAAACCCAAGTAGACCAAGTAGTGAATCTAGTTGTATCACATGAGTGAAAGTAGAAGTAGAAGAAAAAAAGGGCTCCTTATAGTAGCCAAGAGCTAGCAGTCCAACTAATCAATCAACCACTATCAACTTTTACAAAGGACAACTACTATTTAATTGACACAAGTAGTCCCTCCTCATGTCTCTACTATTCGACCAACCACAATACTCCCCCTTCATGTTTTCATGAGTCGACCTATGCAAGTAATTAAACCTTCACCTAATCTACCTATTCAAGTGACTCCTTTGGTAATAAACCAATTAACATAGTTGGATACTCTAAATCCACCTTCACCTCCCTCTTCTGCTATCACTTCTACATCATCCTGAATATCCACTACCATGTTATTAATCACTAATACCACCCAGTAGTACATGGTTTTGGACTTAGTAATTTTGACTACAATCCCACTATCCATCCTAACTAATAAGATAAATATAGCTTCATTTTCATCTCTAATCACACTACCCATTTCATCTACTCTGATTGTTCCCACTACATTAATTGATTCATTTAATTCCTTGGATTCCACCCTTCCACAAGTTCACCTATTACAACCACATGTGCCTACCTTTTCACATGTGTCACATATATTCCACACCCTTGGTAAGCATATATATACCCACTTCACCCATTCAATTACCCATTTATTCCACTCTCATAGTAACCCAAGCCCCCACCAAGGACGTGGAGATAGAAGGACCCACTTATACAATTATGGCTACTCAACCCACCAATGGGGAAGAGATAACCAAATCATCAGCTAAGGATTCAAGATAAATTTCAATGATATATACAATACTTATCTTAATAATCACTAGTATAATAGGTTTAGCTAAATATTCACAAATGATAGTGATCATTGGAGCAACCCAAGATTCACAATTTGCCACTCCAAGTTGGATAACACAATCAGTATTGAAGAAAAGGAAATAATTGATGTCTCTTAGCACTCTAGAATTTGGTCTTTAGAGGCATCCAAATGACCAAAGATAAGCCCTAGGACCATCTCCAAAATATCATATGATGTAGTAGGTCAAATATATATGGAGATAACATTTCCTCCACTGGATAAACAAAAGGAATATTTGGTAGTAGGGAATTACCAAATATCTAAAGTGCACTTGGGTCATTCGATAAGAAAGATGTTGAATCATGATGTTCAGCAAAGTATAAGCTCTCTTTTTGAGAAAAGGGATAGTGATAAGGTCACTAAAGATGAACTAAAAAATAAAGTTAAGAAATTAACAACTATCTTGAGGAATTTTATAGAGATAACAACCCAGCCAACTCAATCTCTTGCTCAATTCCCTGATAAAGAAACATTTGAGGCAATGATAGAGATTGGTACCATGGGAAGGGACACAAAACACTCAGTTGATGAACTCGCCATAAAGGGAAATAGAGTGATAGAGTTGGAAATGGACTATTATAAGAATCTGAAGGATAATGGTACATCTCTTAAGCTAGAGATAATCAAATATGAGGAAGAGATTAAAAGTCTAAACCTATACTTTATAAAATTGTAGGTTATTGACCTAATTGATACTGACACCCTCATGTCAAAAAATATATTATAGAGTTATGCATGGCATGAATATCTAGATAGGGTATCCCATTTTAGAATCAGGATACTTACTGAGAGTATTATTAATCCTAAAAGTACATGTGACAAGGCCACAGATATAATTTATGACATTGAAGATTTACTTGATAAATTTTCATGTGAAGAAATAGATGACCAAGATCAACCCCTTACTGTTTAAGAGGTCTTAGACAAATTTAAGGGGGTAGTCAAGAAAGAATCAGCACAAGTTACAACTTTAATCTTTATCTCCATCCACTGATTCATCAGGTACCATAATACACTAGATTAAATGGGAAAAGATACTCAAGTCTATAGAGCTACATCTAGGGAACTATCTATAGTAATAGCAGAATGTGAGATCAATAACCTTTACATATTTGGTCCTAACAAATAATGCCTTCAAGAGATATTTAGAAGATTTGACACTTATATCGATAAGATACAAGCAAAAAGGGACACAAAATATTTAGAGTTCATGGTTGTGGATTAATTTTTTCAATTAGTTGTAAAATGCATTATATAAATTACATTTTGGTTGTAAGATATATTGTAAAGTTTCAAGTTTCAAATTGCAACTATCATTTTGATAGCTCTTATCTTTGAGTTGAGAAAAAGCTACTTGTAATTTTCAATTATCTTTTTGTCATGCTTAATTTGTAAAGTGAAAACTTGTAATTCACACTTTTCATTTTGACAAAGTTTGAATTGATTAATTTTTAAAAACTCATGTTGTAATTTACACTTTCCTTTTTGTCAAGATGAATGACTTAAATGTTTTAAAAGTCTTCACTTCAAATTAAAAATTAGGTTTTGCAAATTATAACCTAAAATATCTAGAGACATTCAATGTTTACCAAGTGATGGTTCATTTTTGCACCCTATTTCTTAGGAGAGACAACAGTAGCAGAACTCAAAGAAGAAATTATTCAACTAGAAGATTCCAATGGATTTATCTAATTCCTTTACCACTTGTTAAAGAGTCTAGTAGCTACCTACTTCTTTTCCACCATCTACTCCATTAAAGACACCATTTCAAACTAAAGAGGAGGACATTTGCATGAATTTTCCTAGATTTTCTTACTTTGGAACTGAGTGTAAGGTTTTTTTTAATTTATCTCTCTCAAAGGATTTATTTTGTATAAGTATGGGTTCCCTATGTATCCCATTTTATTTTTTGTGCTATTAGAGAGATTATTCTTCCTTTATATAATTGATCTACATGTTGTAACTTGGAGAAAGCTAATAGACTGAAGTTTTGCCTTCCTTGTGTTGTGTCATCTTTATGTATGTACAACTATTTATTAAGTTTGTGAATACTCTGATTCTTTTTTTAATCATATACATTCATCTATGGTATTATTTCTACCCTTTTGAAAGCATATTGATGGAAAATAAATAAAATTGTTCCTTATTTGATAAAGATTCAATATTACCTTTGATCTCATATTTATGCAATATTATTCTTAATAAACTCATTATATTAAATATTTAACTGTGTTCAAATAAATCAAGCATTAATTTCCACTATACTATTTGGTGAAATCACCATTTTCTAATTTTTAACTCATTTTGAAACTCTTTTCCTCATAATTCAAACCCTAGTTAGGATAAATATCACCGAGAGACAATAGTTTGACATAAACTAGTCATATACTAGTTGCACTAAGCTTAGTGAAAGGAAGTTGGCCTTCTCTGGAGATTTACCTCAATTCGTGAAGGTTCCATAGCTTGGAGGTGATCCCATTATGTTTCTAAATTTTTCACATGCTGTAATTCATACTACTTATAATCTACAAATATAAATGGGTGCAAAATCTAATTGATAACAATAACCTTCATGTATTAGTGTTTTTTATAATATATGATATATAAAATCATTCTAACAGTAAAATGAAATTGAATTTAATTTAATTACCAACTCATTTGGAGGGCACCACCATTACTCATGTTGATGTGGATGAATGTGATGGTAGGATACAATGTTCATTTATAATTTGTGTAAGGGTGGAAAATTTATGGATATTTTTTTAAAAATCTACAACTAAATTCCAAGAGTTCTTGAATCCTATATTTGAGCAATGTATTTTAAAAAATATGGTGGCACACATATACAAATATCTTGTATTGCAGATGGCATTAATCTAAAAACATAAGAAAATAATCTTATTATGTCAGGTGTATTAAATAATTTTTGAAGTATGATACTATCTCTGACATATTTCAAGTACTATAGATAATTCTATTATATACTAGACATGGTATATTTTACTTAAGGTATTATCAATTGCTAGAGGTTGTGATATGTATTACTATTTGAATCTTAAATTATTAGTGTTTTGACATTTAAAAGTTAATGTTTTTAGTTGATTTGCTTAGGAACATTACTCATTTTTGTATGGACTATTATCTATGAAAGTAAATAACAACATCAAGGGGATGGTATAAATTAAGGGGAAGGGATATGTGGAAAAATGGGAGAAAAACCAATGATATAAGTGTCACTTAGATTTGATACTTCATTGTAAATTAAGTTAGAGGATCGTTATTACATTTTTTAAATAGTTGGAAAATATGGTGTCTATAGATTAACTAAAAATAATTATGGAGTTTGGTATAATTTTATGCTTTATTTTATCTAGATAAGTGAAGAGCTAATTTGTTTACATGAGAAATAAAGAGATTAAAAGTGAACATTTAATAAGACCTGAATATATATGCTTTCAAATTAATTTCATTAGGCCTACCTTGGGATCAATATAGATATGTATTGTGTATGAGGTTATTTCTCATATATTTTAATGAATTCTTTGACTGTCCCCTTATTTATTGAGAGATAATTGTGAGAAGGGGCCCTTCATAAACATATTATTATGTTAGATTATTCTAATTGGGGTCTATGTTAGATGAGTTTGATTTAAATTAGTTTTTATTTATTTCTCATGTCGTTCATCAAAATTCTTACATTTTACATTTACATATCCTATGCTCTGACTCATGCATCTTGGTGATACAATGTATGTGAACCTTTTTATAGGGTATTTCGACTAGTAATTCTAAATTATTTAATATATGTCTAGGTTCAATATATGTATATGTATATTTAGACACATAATTTTTATATAAGCCTTAATATTTTAATGTATTAGTATTTATCTGTATATATGGAACAATGTTCAAGATTAAGCCCTTTTTGGAACTATTTGTTATTATTCTTCCTCTATTTCTTGTTCTTCATGTGGTCACGTGTCATTCTTCTTATTTTGTTTATAGTTATATTTTGTGCTTAGAGGCTTCATCTCCCATTCAATTATTTGTCTACTATTATTTTGATTGTGGGATTGGAATGATATTTCACTGATCTTTCCCTAGGCATAATCATTGACTCCCTTGATTGTGTCTCTTTCCATTATGTGGGATCATCTGCCCTTATTTGCATTCTCCTGGTGTTTGACTCATTTTTTTGATTTTGGCTTGTTTCATGGTAAAATTTTGAGCACAAATAGGTCCCTAATTCAAACTATGGAGTACCATATACACTAACCACCTTAACAAGTAATGAATCAACCACCTTGTCTTCCCCCCTTAGCATGGCCTCTTATGGTCTCTCAGGTTTAAATAACTCTTTCAAGTACTCTACAAGCTTTAGGGGTTAGATTAGAGGAGAGACCATAATATATACCATAGTTACAAAGAGTATCATTTAACATAACTTAGTCATCAGACAATAGTATGACTCTTTAGAGGAGGATATAGAAGGATTGCATGCATCTAACATATTTAAAAATATTTTTACTCAAGTAAATTTTGGGACCTCTAACCCTAGATCTTTTCATATCTCTATTACAACCAATATAAAAAAAAATGTGGAAGATAAATATCATGTTTAAAATATGGAAATAAACAAGGATATTCCTATTGTGTCTTTAGTCAAAATTCATGTTTATCCCATTGATACCCTTATTTTTACAATTCATACTTTAGTTTCCTTAGATTTTGCTTTTGATATCACTTCATTTGTCATTACTCCCATTGGTTTAGTTTACATCTATGTTGTTTCCACTATTATTCCTTTGGTTAATGTTTTTCCATATGTTATTCGAATTTCAATTCCCATTATCTCAGATGACCCTCCTAATTCTCTACTTAATATTTTTTCTCTAATTAACACTATCACTACCAATACAACATTTTCTTACAATTAGACAAGTTTTACAAACTACAATAGAGGTTGTCATTACATAGCATAATTTTTATAAAATACTATTGACATTACACTAACAATTTCATACGAAGCTCTATCTTTTGTCTTTCAATCCTAAAGGTTTGAGGACTTGGTTTCCCAATCCATTTTTACAAACTATTTACATGTTGGGACTGCTAATGACTGGAAGCACTCTAACAACATACCTTGTGGTCACTATCATTAATGACTCTCCAAATGTAAGATTTCATACAACCAAGATCCTAGATCACTTTAATGTTTTTATAGAGAGGATGATTGATCCATGATTCCCTACATTTTCATTTCCCATGTATCTAATCTCACCCACTTCACTTGTCCCCTCAGCACTCATTCCACCTCCATAATCTATCACATCCCTTGTTCTTTAATAACTTGAGTCAACCTCCTCAATCGGACCAATATTGACACCACAATGGATGCAACAACTAAAAATAGAGAAATTATCTAGGCAAAATTTACTTATTATTGAAGACCCCAAAATTATATTAGAAATAGAATAAACAACAAAGCAAATGAAAAAGGTCAATAAAATAAATATGTCAAAATGGGAAAAACAAATTTAATTATGAAAAGAGGAATAAATCTTCAAGGTGATTAAGAAAAGGAAAAAAATCATGGATAACATGATGAGTTTGAAGAAGACCCAATCTCTATAGTTGATGCTAGTGATGGGGTTCTTAACAAAAGCGTTCCATGGTCTACATCAAGTGATTAAGTGATTAGAATCTAAAAAAGGATGGAAGCATCTTAGGAAACAATAGAAAAGGTATAAAACATATCTAAATCCCTCTATAATCTTAAACTTGATATACACATATCTAAAGTTGAACCCCAGCCAGAATGGGGTAATGTGATTAATTTCAATGAATTTTTTAGGCTCATATATGCCAAATTTTATAACATTACTAAGGTATTAAGAGATAATTCATACTTTGAATTCAATCTATTGCCACTCAAGGATATAAATATGGATCTGAATTATGTAAATAGTAAAAGAGATGGCCTTAAGCATATCTCCCAATAGTTAAATTGATTTCTTCTCTTGGGTTGTTAATTGCTGACAACCAACTCCAATCCTACATGAAAGATTTAAGAGAAAATATATACAATGTTACTCATGGAATAAGTGATAAATTTATTGACTTTATTAGATTTTCCAAGGAAAATATAGACCAATCCCAAGGACTCTATGAATGTTTTTAAGTTTCACTAGGTATACATAAGATATTGTTGAGAAAAATCAAGACATTATTCAAAGTTCCTATTATTAATATTGAATTAATAGAATTTGATCATACAACATGCTTAGTAGCATATAAAAGGAAGAAATAGTGATAAAATGTTGAGAAACATAAGTAATTAGCTGCCCTATTAGGAGTCTAATTATTATTAGCTTTATAATCAACAATTTCATCCTTTGCTCTAGTATACACATTGGTAGATGGTCTAGTTGGAGTTGTGTTTACTCAAGTTAGATCTATTTCAGTTACCCTGCATGTACCCTCAGATTATAATTTAGTTACAACTATAATTTCATAATCTTCTATAGCTATGTCAAGTTATACAATAGTTTCCTCTTCACCAAAGTAAGTGTTAAATAAATGATGGTTTCTAGTACATCATTAGTTCCTATTTTTATTTCATTTAATAAAAAATAATTTAGATAAATTTTCATTTAACTTAATTCCAATCATAATGATCACTTGTGTTTATATGCCATAACTATCTTATTTGTCTAATTTTGGTATTAGATATTTATAATATATTTTCGTGTATCTCAAGAAACATTTTGTACCTACAAAGTCTTTTGAATTAAATTAAGATGTATCTTATTTTTCAGACTTTATAACATGTAATGATCTTTGAAGATGAGGTTTTCCCTATGTAAAGCCTACATATACATGAATTTTATTCATTGTTGTAGACACCAAAATTGTGTCGACTCCCCTTGGTCCTAAACCACACCTTATTAATTTAAAATAAACTATTTATTTTAAATTATGACCTCACCTAGGACACCTCACCTAGGACACCTTGCCTTGGACACCTCACCCCTAAGACCATTTCCTACCCTATGACTCACCTCAAGACTAAGTCATCCAAATCATAACCACCTAAGACCCATTCCAACCTCCTAACCAACACTCATGCATAATAACCCTATCATTTGACCATTCTCCAATGGAAAATACACTCAGTGCATGGAGAAATGGGCAAAGGGCTAAAAATAGCCCTTTTACCCATTCTCTAGCCACTGACGTCGATCAACTGTCGATCGACGTCGGTGGATTCACCGATGTCGGTTTACTTAAACCGAATTCTAATGCTGAGTTACGGGCTGATGAATCATGAATCGCGAATCACGAATCTGGACTTTGGATCTTCCTCTCTCCAGGTCTTCTCTCTCTGGACTCTGGACAATCAACGAGCACACTCAAGAGCTAAGTATTCTTCTGCCTTTCATTTCAGTAATTTAGGATGCATTGGTAATTAGTCCATTTGTTATTTTTGAGTACTGTTGAGACCAAACCCGGCTTTCTTCTTGGAGAGGCTGAGAGGCCTTCCCCATATCCTTCACCTCATCTCACACATACCCTCTACCCTTGTCCCTCCTAAGACCCTATCTATTGTCCTGTAACCCTGCACGAACCTCCAATCTCCATAGACCCTTCTGTCAACCAAAGACAACCCTGAAACCCATCCAAGGCCCATTTCCCCTACTGATATCAGCAGCATAACCGACGTCGACAACATTGACAAACTGATGATGGCAGACTAATCGGCATCGGTGACTGTGACAGATAGATTGCAGGAATCAGGTACGCGTTATCTATTTCTCTTTCTTTATGTCATTATTATTTCTTTATCTGACACTCTTTTTAATCAAAAAGTGGACTGTCATCCCATAAGGAAGTTTTTACACTTCTGGGACCGAGCTTTGCTCGGTAGTCCACCATATCTCTATCTAACTTTTTCTTTGTTCAAGTCTTATTCTTCTTATAGGTGTCTTCCTCCACATCCAAAGAGGAGCTCCTTCAACATCTAGATACGGTGCACAACTTAATTCGGGTATCATCTAACCCCTAACCATTAATCTTTAGTTTCTTTCTTCTTCTGAATGTAAAAAGCACAAAATGAGTAAAAACAATTATAAAGGGAGGATAAATTTTTGAAAATTAATACAAGTGAGAAAGTTCTATGATTATTTATGAGTTTGTGGAAATTTGTTTTCTTTTCCAAATTTATGATTTTTTATTGAATAATTTATTTTAATTTAACATTATTATATGAATTCCATATATGTTTTTTTTCTATAGTGATTAAAATTAACCTTGTGTTAGACTCATCAGCAATATGATCATAAGTTATTCTTGCATCTTGTTTGTGACTTTAATATGCTTGGGAATTATATATTGACAATATCTTTTGATTATGATCATAGGGTTATTCTATAATTATTTCTCTAAACTCTTCACTCCTCACTCTATTTTTTATGATCTATGTTTGAATCTAATTTATAACATACATTAGTTATGTTACATACTTAGACTAGTATATTCAATCAACTTAGAAGGGTTTATTCTTCAATCATATTCATATATCCCTTTCTTTTCTACCCTAACTTTCCTTCCTATTTTGTCATTTTTTATTCAATCCATCTTAGTTTAGATCATTACATACATTGTAGTTAACTCTTAGAATATTTCAATTAGAATTTAGATATTAGTCATATCTAAACCATCTAAGGTAAATAACCACTATACTTAACACCTTTTCCACCATATTGTTATTTACAAAACCGAATACCCACAACTTATGCCTTGGATTGACTCAAATGAGAGGGTCTTACCCATTAAGGTCTTTGGTTTGCATTAAAAAATATCAATAGATTTAAAGTGGTGTTATAACAAGGGACCAAAATGCTTAACTATTAATATTCTCTTAGGTTGTATACATTAGATCCACCAACAAGGTTAACAAGGTTCAACTCAAGTTTAGACCTATCCTTGCTATCACCTTTATGGACTCATTAAATACCAATATGAGATAAAAGTGTCCCTCAGATATATAGAACTCAACTAATTTAACCAATTCAAGGGAATAAAAACCCATATTTCATCATGAATTAGTTAATCAATTCTACCATCAATGTCCTTAGTGATGTCCATGATTTACCCAATAATCCTTAGAGGTACATTCTTTTGTTCTCCCTTTATAGAGGAAAATAGTTTACGAGCATATTAAATATTTCAAATATTATTGAATAATCCATGAATATGTGGCATTAAAACTATTCCCTTTCACTTTATAAGATTTTATGTATGATCAGTTCTTGAATCTTCTAAAAAATTTGATAACTATATGGACTCAATATAATGATACATTTTTTACACAATTTTGGAAAGCTACTAATGTTAGTGTGTTGTATCAGCATTTTGATAGCATACAAATATTTCCTAACAAACCAATCATAAGATTTAATTAAATATTACAAAATATGTATGGCCATATAGTTTTAATATATAGGCATGTTGTTACATTAGCCTGTGAAATGTACAAAAGTGCCTAGATTCAATGAATGTAATGTTTTTGCATAGAGCCCAAAATATCAATACTATATTATGTGCCTATGTTAAATCCATCAAATTTGATTGTCAATTTAATTCTCAAGGATTGAAATATTTATCCATACCCAATGCCAATCCAAAAATTTTAGTCTTAAATCCTACTATGAACACCAATTATAATTGTCAGGATCCTGCTGCCCACTAAGGGCACACTTGATTACCTCTTGTATAAGCAACTAAACACGGAATTTAACCAGAATGATAAGTAACTAGAAATATGAAACAACACAGGATATGAGAGACAATACCCAATTGTATTAATACTTATTCAGAAGAAAATACAATAAAGAAGATGCCACACTTCTTCTTCCCACACCTCTAGAGCTCACACACATCTAGGGTTCACCTGTAATTCTCCTTAAACACTTCACTCTCTCATCATGGTCACAACAATCAAATCAAACACAGAGTTGTTTTTCAACTCCACCAGTCAGTAACAACACTGCCAGTACACCAAATACACAACCGTACTCCAAGTAAATCTCCCTTTCCTTGCTGCCACCTGCAAATCAATAGACCTTACTTACCATGTAGATATCTCTACACCCTGAAGAACCCTTGTCCTTCCCTCACCAAGTCCTCATGATTCTTAAACCAATACCCCGGTGGATCTCCTCGTAGAACTTGCACAACCTGCAACTCTCCCTGATCATACACACTCAGCACCCCTTTGGAACTAGGAGGAGCTACTCTTGCTCTCTCTACAAGCACAATGGCTTTCTAGCACACTTTTACAATACAGCCCATGAGTCTATTATATAGATCTCATCCATACAATAATTAGACTTTCTTAATTAACATAATTAGACTCGCAACTCTAAGACCAAATTAAGTCTTTACATGCAAACTGACTGTCCAAAAATAGACTAGTCCGGAACCCGCATGCAAACTACATGCACACACAGGTTGCCGACATCAGCTCCTTCATGACCGATGTTGGCCAACTCATAACTGATGTCAGTTGATTTTGCATTGTAATATGACTGACGTCAGTTTATCAGACTAATGTCGGTTTCCCTACAACTTGTTCTACAACTCAGCAACCTCTGCAACCTCAGCAACCTCCTTCCCTATTTGCATCAGTGAAGCTTTTAGCTCCACAACCTAACAATCTCCCATTTGGAGATAAATAGTTGCACTGTACCTGTACCTATACACCATCTAATTTGTTTCCTAGCTTATATCCCTTTTCAAGCTCAAACCTGAAGACCAACCACCACACAACCTGTGGTGCACCTCCTATCATCCAAGTAACCTGCCGCATCTGAACCTACAACTCCATGTAGTGAAGACCTTGACCCTGCGTAGCATGAATCCCTATTGCTGGTCCCTCTCAGATACCTGAGAATCCACCTTCCCTAAATAGGCTCCAAACTCTCTGACAACTCCCACTGCTTGGGAAAACTTAGGTCTACACTAGACCTTATGTGATTTTGAACACTGTTCTAAGCTCAGCTTGAACTGTCCAGCCCTTGGTGTGCTTATTGATTCTACATCCTGCGTATTGAACCCTGCCAACACCTTCTTCACATCAGCTCCCACTGGAGACAAAGAATCTCCATGTCTCTTATGCCAAAGAATTTCATTGCTCCCAAATTCTTCATGACATACCTCTGAACTAACTTTACCTTTAGCTCAGTAACTCCCTGCATGTGTAACCCTACAACAAGCAACCACACCACA
Source organism: Torreya grandis (assembly GCA_037957365.1). Taxonomy (NCBI): domain Eukaryota; kingdom Viridiplantae; phylum Streptophyta; class Pinopsida; order Cupressales; family Taxaceae; genus Torreya; species Torreya grandis. The sequence goes on along the minus strand of JARHVA010004228.1, from coordinate 1,500,185 downwards.
TACAGTAACAAGATAATGTTGCAATCATCATCCACCTAGTAAAGACAAACACAATGGTTACACTGGCATTGACAAAAGCCCTGCTCTGTCATCCACTTGTCAAAATCTATACCACTGTCCTGCAGTTTCCTCAAGACCATATACCCTGGCCTTCCGTCTCACGTGTCCATTCCCACTCTTCTTCATCCTGAACATCCATTCATCTCTCAGTGCTTTCTTCCAGCTGGCAACTCCACCAAAAAAACTCCTGTTTGGTTCTTCTCCAAGAAATCACATTCCTCATCCATGGCAAGCTCCCACTATTTCCTGGATCTACCTGCTCTACTTCTTTAACAACTTCCTAATTCTTGACCATCAGTGAGCAACAAGTAGTGTAAATAAGGGAAATGATGAATTTGAGGCTTACTTACCCTTTCAATCCTCCATATGGGCGTTTGAGACTCCTTGACAGCTTGTTGTCCACCCAAAATCTGTCTCAGTGACCGATGTTGGCCATCTCCCAATCTGCACCCGACCGACATCGATTCCTTGTGACTGACCCTATCTATCGATGTCAGTTCCCTGACCGATGCTGGTGTACCTTTTTCCAACATCAGTTCTTGTATGACCGATAGTGGTTCCTTTTACCTAACACCATCGACTCTGCTAATCTACACATGACTGACGTCAGTGCTTGTCTATTTGACGTCAGTTCCTCCTGACTGATGTTGGTACCTGTGTTCACCTGTGAGTGATGACTTTTTACCCATGAGCTCCTTTTAGATCAAACCCTTGTCCATATTAACATAGCCCTGCTCAGAATAATTCAGTCCCCTCAGCTAATCTCTATCTATCATCTCCTCCACGAACACCAAGGCTTTCCAGTTCTTAAGTTTATCAAAGATATCTATCTTCTGCTTAAGAACATGCATTCCCCTCCTACATATGTGACCAAGCCTACAAAGCCACATCTATGCAATAGAAGGTGAATCAGTAATATAAGTAGATAGATAAAGGATACCTACTTTCTTACCACCGTCTAATTCAAGTGCATCCGCTATGAGAGTTACTGTGCATCTCTCATCACCTAACTTTCCTGAAGAAATTAGACTCATCTCCAAGACTGGTACCTACATGACCTCATTCAACACCTGTGTGTTATCTGTCTGCAATTTCAGCTTCACTTCCCCTTTACCAACCATTTGACAAGGCTCACCAGCTCCTAAATAAATCTCTCCAAAGTCTCTAAAGACATACCCATGAAAAGATGCTCTATTTTGGGCTGCATGGAAAGAGGCAACATAATCTATAGACCAAGATTCTACTTTATCCAGAGCAACCTGTACAACAACACCTGCAACATCTGCTTCTACATGCTTATCTTCTACCGACCAACAATCTTCCTTTACCTACTCTTTCTTTCCATCAATCTGACCATTTATGCTATTCAGTTTCTCCATTCGTAGCTTACTTTCTTCTGTCATTGCTATACTCCCACTCAATTAGAAACCCCTGTGAGTAACCTATAATCAACAAACACTAACCAGATCTGAACCACCTGTTAGTCAACCCAACCAAAAGCTCTGATACCAACTGTCAGGATCCTGCTGCCCACTAAGGGCACACTTGATTACCTCTTGTATAAGCAACTAAACATGGAATTTAACTAGAATGATAAGTAATTAGAAATATGAAACAACACAGGATATGAGAGACAATACCCAATTGTATTAATACTTATTTAGAAGAAAATACAATAAAGAAGATGCCACACTTCTTCTTCCCACACCTCTAGAGCTCACACACATCTAGGGTTCACCTATAATTCTCCTTAAACACTTTACTCTCTCATCACGGTCACAACAATCAACTCAAACATAGAGTTGTTTTTCACCTCCACCAGTCAGTAACAATGTTGCCAGTACACCAAATACACAACCATACTCCAAGTAGATATCCCTTTCCTTGCTGCCACCTGCAAATCAACAGACCTTACTTACCATGTAGATATCTCTACACCCTGAAGAACCCTTGTCCTTGCCTCACCAAGTCCTCATGATTCTTCAACCAGTACCCCGATGGATCTCCTAGTAGAACTTGCACAACCTGCAACTCTCCCTGATCATACACACTTAGCACCCCTTTGGAACTAGGAGGAGCTACTCTTGCTCTCTCTATAAGCACAATGGATTTCTAGCACACTTTTACAATATAGACCATGAGTCTATTATATAGATCTCATGCATACAATAATTAGACTTTCTTAATTACAATAATTAGACTTGCAACTCTAAGACCAAATTAAGTCTTTACATGCAAACTGACTATCTAAAAATAGACCAGTCTAGAACCCACATGAAAATTGCATGCACACACAGGTTACCGACATCGGCTCCTTCATGACTGATGTCAGCCAACTCATAACTGACGTTGGTTGCTTCTACACTGTAATATGACCAACGTCGATTGATTAGACTAACGTCAGTTGCCCTGCAACTTGTCCTGCAATTCAGCAACCTCCGTAACCTCAGCAACCTCCTTCCCTATTTGCATCAGTGAAGCTTTTAGCTCCACAACCTAAAAATAATGTCATAGCCACTAATCCAAACCAGGTCTTTAATTAATTTCATTTGGCCCATGTTGTACCAAAATAGAACCTAGAATTTTTTAATAGTTTTATCCACATACTTAAATAGTAGAATCAAAACCAATCCTTGGTGTTGGTCAATACTTCAAGTACACAAGGTACAACTTCTGATTCCACTAAGGTAGAATTATATTCCATTCAATGCATGATTAATAAACTTAGTAATGAGTTTCTTAATTTACAAAAATGATTAAGAAACACAATAGGGAAAATTACCAATAGTAATTTCACATTACAAAGATATAAAAAATATTCTATAATTCAAATAATAACTCAGAGTCATCACCCAATAGGATCCCTTAGATAAACATTTGTGAAGTGGCTTTACCTAGCTAGTATTGTGTTCATAATACAACATAACATAGTGAGCTGGACTACATATAAATTTTTAATGCCTTTGAAATATTCCAAAAGAAGATGGAAGAGTATGATAATGTTCTAAATCAGCATGAATCATCCACCACATCTAGTGCACCCAACTCTTATAATACTAAAATGGTGTTTGAAATATATGATTTCTCATTCTCATTTAAGGATGAGAATTATCCAGAAGAAAATATAGATGAGATTCATGTTTTTCAACAATTTCAAATAAATAAATACAATTTAAGAAATAAGAATCAATAACATGTCACCACTTCCACACTTTCAAATAATAATGTAACTATTCCTCCTAATCCAAAGGCCAATAAAATACGCCTCCACCAAAATTAAATGATCAGTACCAACATGTTGACCCATATAAAAATGTGGATATAATATAGTTGAGGACATGAAGAAGATCAAATAAAACACCACCCTTCATGAGTTGTCTCAGATTATAGAATAAAGATAACTTTTATTGAAGTCTCTAACTAACAAACCATATTTTAAAAAATTAAAGGTTGTGCATACCAATATGGTCAAATAAATTTAAAGTACCACCTTTCTTATTGATTATCATAATATTTGGTAAAAACATACATAATTACTTAGTTGATTTAGGAGCTTCAACTAATGTGATTCCCATTGGAATATATAATAAATTATGATTAACCCTATAAAAATATGAAAGAGTGGTGCTCCAATTAGAAAAATATTTTTTCCCAGACATTGCAGAATTTCTAAATGTCCACATGCAACTTGCTTCTGAGCCATGTGTCCAAAATTACATTGGCATTCTTGTGGTTGACATTCTTGAGGCTTATGGGTTAGAATTGAGTTGTGATTGGTCAAAAACATTGAATGGTTACATGGTAATATAATTTTGACATATGTGACTACTATGGAAAGGAGTGGCCAACCAAATAAAAGTTGATAAAGAATGCAAGATGAAATATGCAATCATAAAATACAATGCCAAAAAATGAAAAAGTGAACTTTTTATCACTACACGTAGGAGTCTATAATTTCACAATAAATCCTTTGAATGATGAACAAAATTTTAAGGCCATTCACAATTATGGAATTTATATTTTGATGGCTCACAATCAAATATTTTTTTGGTGTAGGAATATTTCTAATTAACCCTAATGGGAAATAATACCTTGTTACTTATAGGCTATAGTTTCCATGCACCGATAAACATTAAAAATATGATACCTTGATATTAGGAATACAAGTTTCTCTAAAACATAATGTTAAATAGATCTTGATTTTTAGAGACTCAGAGCTAGTTATTAAGCAATTCAGGAGTCCATACCAATATAAGTCTTAATATCTTAATAAGTAAATATATAAATCCTAGGATTTGATCAAATAAATTAAATATTTTAAAATCAAATCAATCCTAAGAGAATAAAACCAAACTATATATGTTTTGGCTTATTATAATATAAATTGGGCTCCACTTAAAGAGTCTAAATTATATATATTTTATGTAGAATTGGTGCCATGTCCTTTAGTTCATGATAATGTTTAGAATTTATAAGTATTTGGAAATGATCAATAGATTATATAGCTCATGAATAATTATGGTTCTTTTGAATCCAAAATTGTTGATGAAAATAACTTTGACCCAATAATTAAAAAGGTGTTGGATATGATGTTATCATCAAACTAAGACAAAATATAATACCTAAATGAATGGTTTCATTAGAATGAGTTTTTGACATGGATCACTAGGCTAAGAAATAAAAATAGTCCAAAACTAACAAATCAGATAAATTTCCTAGGGAACAAATAAGCATCCCCAACATGTCAATATTGGATTGAGTGTTTATAAACAAGAGAGACACAAAGTGAAATAAATTTTATTAGAGTACAAGTATGTTATTACTTGGTCTTATGAGGATTTAAATATATTTCTATCCTAGATCTATAGCACATACAATACCACTTATAGAGGGATACAAACCTTTTAGTCAAAGACAGAGATAATTTTTCCCATTCTAGAGCCCTTTATTTAGAAGGAATTTTAAAAATTATTGGATGTTAAAATCATATTTCCAATTAGACACTCAACTTGGATTATTAATCTAGTTCATGTGAAAAATAAGAATGGTAGAATTAGAATGTTTATAAATTTAAGAAAACTTCAAAAAAGGATAATTATTCATTACCTTCCATAGATGAGGTTATTCAAATGGTTAGTAGGTCTAAAATGATGTCTTTCTTGAATGAATTTTTAGTCTATAATCAAGTGTTATTATAAAATTATGATTGACTGAAAACTACCTTTACCATAAAATGGGGAATGTTTGCATACAAGAGAATTACTTTTGGACTAATCGATGCAGGTGATACATTTTAGTATGATATGCACTTTACATTTCAAGGACTCCTTAGTAATTACATCATCATTTATATGGATGACCTAACTATCTTTTCCAAAGATAGGATAAATCATGTTACCCACTTGTAGAAAGTTTTCAATATATGCAGACAGTATAGAATCTCATTGAACCTCAAAAAGAGTATTTTTTGAGTCACATAAGGTAAGTTACTAGGACATGTTATCATTAAAGAATGTATTTTTATTGACCTTCAAATATTCTAGTCTATTTCATGTATTTAATATCCTAACAATAAAACGAGGTCGAATCTTTCTTTAGTAAGATTAATTTTTCTTGAAAATTTATTTATGGACTTGCAAATATTTTAAAACCATTGAATACAATGTTGAAATAAGATACAAAATTATAATTTACAACCAAATCAAAGAAAGAATTTTAATACACCAAAAGTGTTATTACTCGGGCCCGAGTCCTGATTAGCCTATATTTTAATACATACTTCTTTTTTTGTTCATATACATCCAAACATACTTTAGAAATGTTACTTCTTCAAAGGGTTGATTAAAGTGAAATCCCATTGCCTTCATGAGCAAAAATCTGAAATGTGTAAAATTAAAATACTCTATGATCAACAAATAAATTTATTATTTGATTAATTATATGAGTAAATTTAGACACTACATCTTATGTAACAAAATATATGCAATATTCTTGGATCTAGTCATCAAGATCACACTCAAATAGAACAAATTAGGTAAGAAAAGGGGGAAAGGTATGGCTAAACTAAAAGAATTTGATCTAGAAATCAGTTCTACCAAAATGGTATGAGAATAAGTCATCATTTACCTAATCACATAAATTGATCAATATATTTCCATTATGTAAGTTAATCAGTCTTAAATAGTAAGAGGTGACTAGTATAGCCGAATTATTCATTATCTACTTATTTTCACATGTCCCCTAAAATGAACTGAGAATAAAGGAGAGTGATCAGGCTTAAAACAACACATTTTATGACGAAAAATAGAGTGATATATCAAAATAAATATGAAGGTATCTACTTTAGGTGTGGTTTTGAAGAAGAATATTAAGACATCCTTGACAATTTTCATTAAAAGATAGGAAGTGGACAACCTTCAAGTAATGCCATAACCCACAAAATTCTAAGGTACTATTGGCCTACTATTTCCAAGGATGCACACAATCATTTCATGACTTTCCATAAATTCCAAGTATTTAGAAAGAGGTAGGTACACATAAATATGCCTCTACAACATGTTGTTGAAGTACACCCTTTTACACAATTGGGTTTAAATTTTATAAGTGTCATTAATCCTAATTCATCAGTTGGACATAAGTTCATACTAAAAACAACATATTATTACACTAGATAGACTAAAACTATTAATACAAATATTTACAGAGCACATTATGTGATAATGTTCATTGAAGAAAACATTTTAACTAGGTTTGGGACACCAGTTTCCCTGATATGTGATGATGGTTCTACTTTTTAATCAATAGAATATCCTGAATGGAAAATAACAATTAGAACATTTTCAAGTTTTTATTGAATTATTATCCATAAGGAAATTTATTTTTTAAATTCACCAATAATATTTTTGTTGATACCATAAATAATTATACATAGAGAAAACTAAGAGAATTACAATTGTTGCTAAAGTATTTAATATGGGCAGACACCGACCAAACATAAACAAGCCCTTAAAGTTTCACCTTTCATGTTAGTATATAAGAAACAACCTATTTTCCCAATTACTCTAAAGTTATCAATGTATAAATTTAAGAAAAAACATATGAAGTATGATGATAGAATTAAATATAGATTGTTATATGTTGTCTAAATGGAATATGCATGAATAGAAGCCTTGAAAAATTTTAGAAAACAACAAGATATTATCAAGAGATGGTTCAATAGAAGATCAAAAGTCAAAGTTTTCATAATTTTAGATTTAGTTCTCTTATGGGACAAGACACATGATACGAAAGGACATCATGATAATTTCACTCTAATATGGATTGGACCATATCAAAAAAATTAAATCTTGGGTAACAACATTTTTTGATTAAAGGATATCCAAGGTAATTATTTAACTTTTCTAGTTAATGGGTGGTACCTAAACCATTATTTTGGATGCTCCAATTGGGAGAATCTAAGAATAACTAAGTTTTAGTTTAGAGTTAGATTATATTTCCTATTTTCTTAGATTATATTTCCCATTTTCATAGATTAAACTTATTATTTTCATAGATTAGATTCCCTTATAATTAGTCAATTCTTCAAATAAGGTTATTATGACCATTCATAAATAGTTTACCCAAAATTTCACATAGAGGATAGTTGTTCACACTTATGCATATTCATGGGTTGCTCATGATGTATTTAAATATTAGAATAAAGGTATTTGTCATAACTAAATGGAAGATATTATTTAAACCAAATAAGGTTATCAAATTAGTGAAAATTACTTTGATATATTCCTAAAAAATTTATAAATACTTCTCACTTTGAAAAATAAATTACATACTTACATGCTTAAGACTTGTTTGAGAGATAAAAAACACTGAGAAATACAAAATATGATTGAAATCTATGATATATAATGAATTTTATTCTTATGCACCCAGCTAATAGTGGTTCATATATACACCTAAAAATTACATGATATGACATGTACAATACGATGTCCAATGATGATGTAGTGATCTCATAATTTGTGCTCAAGTGGGTTCTCTTTAAAATTGTAGTCCCTACCTTATCCCATTTTTACACTTAGACCATTTTTTAATCTTTTTTTAATATTTTTTCCTTCTTTTTTCTTGATTTAAAAACCTCTCATTAATGATGGAACCACCCTATTAGGTAACAAAACTACCTTATAGGGTTATAGAACCACCCCATGAGTGATGGGTTCATCAAGTATATTGTGTAAACCACCCTAATTAACCCATTATATAATGGCAATTATATTTTAAATACAAGGTGGTTATGTAATGCAATGGGGTATTTTTGTCCTCAAGATCGGTAGTTACAATACTACCCCCTGAAAATAGGGGTGGTTCCATCACTGTTATGTCACTTTATAATTTTAGATTATGAGATCCATTCCTCGATGAGTTTTGCATGCTTATTATCATGTTTCTTTATTTCATCACCTTGTGTTCACCTCTAATTAGGACCAACCCACTTCCTCTTCTATATTTAGTTATTTATAGTTCCTCTCAAGTTGAACTCCATGTTATACTTAGTTTAACTCCTCCATGTAATCTCCCAACTCTTTCTATAAGAAGGCCATTTTTGGTTTGATTTCAAATCCAAAAATTTGTATTGAAGCATAGGGTTTTGAATATTTTAATATCCATATACTTCTACCATTATTTTTGAGCTCTACCTTTATTTTTTTTGCATTTGACTACACAATTTCAAGCAAGGGAAGTCATTATTTTTATAACCAAATCTTTGTATTCAGTGCACTAGCCAGCCACAATAAACTACTCTTTTATTTGGAGTTATGCCTCTCTTATCTTCCCTTTTTTTTTCTATTATTCGATCATCCTTATAGTTATAGAGTTCCTATAAACATTTTTTAAGCGAAGGAGCTAACATGCTAAATATCACATTACAAATACTATTACTTTCAGCTGATCTACACCTTAAACAGGTTAGAATTTTCTAGATTAGATTTATTTATTTTTCTTAGAATAATAGATTATATTAATTTCATTTCTAGGATTAATTTAAATATTTAATTTTAAGAATGTATATTTGATAGGGAAAAGAATTCTTATCTATCCTATCTTTACACAAAAATATTAGTTAGTTTTCTTTGTTATTAGCATCCTTTCAATAGGTTATTTCAGACAGGTATATCCAATTTCAAACCCTAGACAGATATTATAAAATAAATTGAACACTTTAAGTTTTAATCACAATCAATTTTTAGTTTCAAAATAAACTCTTCTTCACACACAAACAAGCACACTAACAAGTAGAAAAACCTAGTCAAATATAGGCAATAAATAGGTTTTATTTTGCTATTGATTCTCTTTGTCTTAGTAAATTAAAAATGTTATTTTTATCTTACTAATTTAGAAAACCATAATTCAAATATTTATTTTATTCATAAAAAAATCATTCAAACCTATTGTGCATCCACTTAGAAATAACAAAACTCAATCTAGCTTACATTCACAAAGAAAAATACTAGATACTTTGTAGTATTGCTACTTAGGATATAAATTTCATTTTTAATTTACTTGCATGTCATAAAACCTTAGTTTTCATAATATATCCATTCATTTACAATCTAAAAATATAAAAAATAATTTCATTTAGATTTCACCTAAAAAAGTTAGAAGTCAATACTTGCATTTTGTTAGGCTATATTTTACTTTCAGTATTACATGCATCTAAAAAACTCAAGAAAAGGATAAAAATAATCACATCTCTCTCTTTAATACAAATATTTTTTATTTATTTTCTTTTTATGATTTCATTTTAGCAATCAATTCATTTTTAATTTATTTGTAAAAACCTTGTCGAAACATGCCTAAGTACAAAAATAATCAATAATCAAAACCTTGTCAAGATTAGATAAAATACCAAAACCATCCCTAAATAAAATCCTTACCAATATGAGAGGAATAAAAATCCTTTCTCACACATTAAAAATATAAATCACCTAATTAATTACACATTTAATACAAGCTATATGTTTTATCATTACTGGCCAATATCTCTCTACCATTGCATAACACTCAATGAGCCTCTTTATCCTCATAATGTCAGTCTATTTCCTAGAGTGCCTAATCCCATTCTAACAAGTTCACTTTAGAGTGATATTGATTCTGTCTTTATAATTTAAGTATTTTACTCCACCCATAGTTTGAATCTTGTCCTTCATCAACTTTAAGCCCTATGTGAATAATCTAGGCTTGTAGTCACTTTAGTAGGACCCTTTCAAATTCTTCTTTGCCAAATAAATATCCTTCAAGTCTTAACCTTCCATATTCCATTTCCCTTTTCCTCATGTCTAGCCTCATCCTATTTCATTTAGGCTATCCATCATCTTCCATTACATTGGTTGTCTTGGCTAGACCTTGTGAAGTCAAGTGTATAATTTAGTGTGTACTATTTGCATGCATATAAACTAGTGAACCTGACATGAAAGTCATGTCCTTTTATGTATCCATTTCTTATCTCTTCTCTCCATTTTTCCCTTTCATTTCATATTTCTAAGGGTATTATATCTTACCTGAATATGTCTAGATAGGAAATATTTTAGAGAACCACATACTTTGAAAACTATAAGAGGAGTCTTCACACTGGCCACAAAGCCTCTCTTCATTGTTGGAATAACTACACTCTTCCAAAAAACATGGAAGTCTAATATCAAAATCATCCTTCCAACTCACAAATTAGATATGGAATAGTGATTCATGAGCTATGGGATCCATTGGAAACTTTTAGTAATTACCTTGACTCTAACAACATGTCCTTCACAAATGGAATTAGAACCAACATTCACATTTTAACCTAACCATCCATTATCTAACAAAGCTTAGATAACCAAAGTATAGAAAAATTATGATCAATACATTGATAAAATATACAATTTAGAAGATGGGATAAGTAGACTATAAATACCTTTACATCATTGTACCAATAACCAAAACATTACAATATCAGGGAGAAACAAAAAATAGCTCCTATAGATTCCTAACCCCAATAAATATATTGGTGGTCATAAAATCATACTTCTTATGGTTGCTTCTAAATATCTCATTAGAACCACCATTCCTTCTACCCAAGATGAACTCATCCTAATCTTGATGGGTCACATTCAAGATTTTAAAATTAACCAAGCCTCTCTGAATCAATCCATGGCTAACAATCCCTATAATCAATTCCATTTCTCTCCGGTTCCTACCCTAATGGAAACTTACCAACTATTGATGTATCTATTTAACCCACTTCTTATCAATCATGCATGAAACCAAGATCTAGGGGACATCCTTACTCATGGCATCTCTAATCCCCCTACTTCTAACATTCTTTTATCCCACTAAATACCTCTTCACAATCCTATGGGAAATTTTTACACTTATGTTCCTCCCCAAAATATAGTGGCCAATAATATACCACCCTATGTCCCTTCGAGTTACATTTCACCCATGTATACTCCTCCCCAACAAACACCTATCCCTATTTTGTCTAACGCTCTTCCTCCTTACTACCATATGTTCTCTAAATCCACTCAACTAGAAAACTATTTCCTAAACTATTATATACCACCTTACCAATCATCCTCTTTTCCTCCTATCAGTTACATGAGTACCCATATCCAAGCCCATCCATTCAATCTTATTATACCATGCCTTAAATAGACTTTAAAGACATGGGGACATATGCTAAGTACTTGAAATAACCCCTCAATCATAATATATGAGGAGTTATTCTACCACATCCCCTAGCTAACCTCCCAAATTTTAAGGGAGAAGGAGATCCTAATGCACGTGTCAAGGCATATACTACTTCTATTTGATAAATTTTACATTGGTATGGGTGGTTTCAAAAAAAATATATCAAATATACTTGAAGGAATAATTCTAAATTCATATAATCACCTCCCTGAGGGGTCTATACATTATTTTCACTAATTCATGCTATATTTTGTCAAAGCCTTCGATATGAACAAACTCCTAAAGACTATCTTATGATATTTCTTGCACATCAATAAAGATCATGATGAATCAGCTACCCATTTCATTATGAGATGGTGACAAGTCTTATACTCATCTTCCAGCATGCCACACATGGACCAAAAGGAACTATGTGATCTCTTCTTGCACTTCCTAAACAAGGATATAAGAGAAGATGTGTAAAAACTCCCCTATTGGTCATATGAATAAGTATTTTTTAGTGTTATCTAAATTGATCAAGAAACCATTGATAGTTGTCTACAAACACAAGGGATTAATGGTAGGATGTCATCCCAAACTAAAATAATGTAGGCTATCAAAACTCTAAAAAAATTAAGTCTAGTAATCAAGGTCCTAATATTCTCAATGGGAACCATAATGCCAATGTAGATCAAAATAATAAGATGAATTTGGATAATAATAATCCAAATCATCCCATGAATAATAATAATAATAATAATCCCAACAATAATTACATGGTTTTGAGAAACCAAAACCCATGACCTACCATTCATGTTGTTGACTTCAATCACCCTCTTCCTCATCACACGTAATGGCAAAACCACAACCAAAGACAATTTAAAATTAGTTCCAAAACACTCACCCTAATCATAATTAATGCTTATGTTATAACAAAAACTAACAATGGTTCAATAAGCATGGTGATCATTAAAATCCTCAATAATATGATCATAATGTCTACTATGTTTTTCATTGAGTCATTGGACATGATACTTGAGCCTATAAAGAAAATACTAAATTGATTCAATAAATCCCTCAAGGCCAATGACAAAAATTTATATACATGTTCATAGGGAATTCTAATGTAAACCCTCAATCCCAATCAATTAGTCCCATAGCACCTCATAAAATTAATTTCGGCATCTACCAAAGCTCATTTTTAGACCATAAATAATGCACCATCCTAAACCACCCATAGGGTAATTGTTGTCACCAAATATTTCACCATATAAGAGGTTGTTTAAGCCTCTTCTAGATTTGGGAAACATGGTAACTCTTCTAATTATGTGTGTGTACTTATAGTGGAATTGAGCCTCTATATGTAAGGGCTAGCTCTCTGAATGTATCTTAAAATGCTTATCACCTAACTAATGTTTTCTTGTGAGGAAAAGAGTTATAAGATGCATGAAATGAACCTAATCTAAGGTGGTGATCTATTGAGATGATTTCCACATAACCATCATACATCATTCATAATGAAACAAGGCATATAAACTAGCTTCAAATTCCTAAAGTATTCTAACATGAGTGTTTCAATATAGAGGTGATGTGCATGAGAGTATCACAAGGCAAATGATCTAGAGGATAGAATTCATACTCTAAGAATAATAGTACACTTTAAATGTGTCTTACACACTTGACTACACTCTATATGACCTATTAGAATAGGAACTCTTGCATAAACACAAGAGGATAAGGGAAGAAAGGATAGAGAATTATCACTAACTCCACCTTACATCACTTTGCACACTTAGACAATTATTCATGAACTCAAAACTAGACTTGCATTAATGTTCAAAAGAAAAATATAATGTCATTATAGTAGGGCTTTGTTATACATAGTATTGTATTAGAATTAATTAAAGAAGTTTAAGGGTCACAATGCCACATGTCAAGGCATGAAAACTAGTTACATTATAGGAGAATAGAGTGTGAAATAGACCATGAAGGTCTCCTTGGACAAGTGTCCATATAAACTATGAAAAAATCTCCAAAATAGCATATATATTCTTTAGTTAGCCTTTGCTAAACTACCTTCATCATGGATTATCTCTCAAGATTTTGAAACTAGACCAAGGAGAGTTAACACATGTGTACTATCTTACAGAGGTTGAAAACATGTTATGGAAATCATAAGATGTTCTCCTACTTTCTAACTATATTTTAGACACTTGTATTCACCATATAAAGTCATTCATTGGTCTCATAGACCTCATTATTTACATTTATGATCCAATAAGCCATGGTAGTCACTATTTATCTTCAATCTCTATCCAAGACTACCTATGATGGATGGTGTAGTAGGGGTGTTTCCATACCCATCTGTTGTATGTGCTTTCCTAGGACTTTAAGGTTTATGAGATGATCTTGACTAATATTTAATGGTAGCATATGAGTTTGAAGTATTTGTTTTGTCACAAAATATTCTAATCTTACATGTTTACCTATGTGACATTTTTTTAACACATTGTTCATTTAATTTTAAAATATGCCTATTATCACTATGGATACATGTCTTCATCTCATGCCCCATAGAACCTAATCAAATTTACTCCATTTATATCCTTAGGAGTATCTTGACCTTGGCCTTCAACATCAGCCATTTCTATTTGATTTTCATTAGATATTATAATACTTGCAAGCTTTACATGCCCTTTGTGGACCCTACTACCAGTCTCCATATGATCAAGCATGATTAGGCCACGTGGTGGCCCTACGTGTAATCTAGAATCATTGACTTATTGACTTCATGTGCATCATTGATCTACTTTTACATGATTGAATGCATACCATAAATCCTTAATATATGTGATCAAACATGCATCATTGATCTCCATATAAATAATATGATCAATCATGGGCCATCGATATGTTTTCAATTCATCATGATCATGAGACTTGGCCCCGTCACATTTATTCTCAATATCTTATAACTTATTGACTTCATGCTCATCATTTATCTTTGATTTCATGATTAAACATGCACCATTGATCTTTAATCTTGACTCATTAACCATAATCTTGAACATGGATCATCGATCAAATTTTGTATGTAAGAATATGCACCATCAATATTGATCTAGGGTCTTTGACTCATTTATTTTTATGTCACCCATATTTCATTGATCTTTGATTTGATTGAGTGAGGCTTCAACACTTGGTAGCTACAAGGCTTATGAACTCCATGGTTATATTTATTTGAGTCCAAATGGTTAGTTCATATGACTTAAATTTGGCGTTCCTCACTCTAGCCTTATGATTTATCTTGAACATCCTCGTCTTCTTCAAACAATCTCTTTCAACCATGAAGTGATTGAAGCGAGGAAATTGCTATTTTTAAATGTGACAATCTTTTCCATATCACTTGTAGATGCCCATTCATAGTGGATGACTATGCATGGAAAGGCAAGAAATGACTATTTGGCCTACCAAGGCTTTGATGAACCACTCAAACTTTGTGTAAACCTCTTTCATGTCTATGAATGCTCAAACACCATGGAAACCTATCGCTTTCATATATGACTCTAAAATGACCCCTAAATGACTCAAAATTACATAAGGAATTAAATAGACCATGATCAAGGCTAAAAACATATGAAATGACATAAAATAGAGTATAAAATACCCTATGACATTATACTAATCCCATATATAAGTTTTTGACTATAAGGGTTGACCCATTTTGACTTGTGGTCAAAATGGTTAACATTCTTAGTGATTTCCCAAGGGTGGTATGCTTACTATGCCAAGACTAGTTGCCTAATCTTATCCATTGGGCCATGGAGTCACTTGTACACCATATTAACACACAAATTACCTTTGACAGTACAAAAAATCAAAGGAAAGATATAGAGGACAAGACACACTCACCAAAAACACACGTGTTCAACTAGAACACTTATGGTACACAACACAACTAAAATAAAAGTCACACATAAACTAATATTTACAAGACTAACCTTAAATTCCTCAATAAAAAGTTTTCAAATGTATCCCATCCATAAGGATAGATAGCTCCTTTCCATTCATTCTTGCTATTTGGAAAGAGTTACTTTTTTTGTACTTGATGATGACATATGGTCCACTCCATAAAGTGTCAAATTTTTTATGTCTCGTTATTTTTACTCTATCTTCATCCCATTTCAACACTATATTATCTTCTTGAAATATTCTTGGAGTTCCTTCTTATCAAAAGACTTCTTCATAGTATTTGGTGATGTTCCATAGTTTGATGAGATTTATCTCTGGTCTCTTGTTGCTCCATTAATTATGCCAACCTTACCTCTATTGGAGTCTTCTCAAGCAACTCTAATTGATGTGCCAACTCTAAGGCAAGCATCTCTTATAATATATAAAACCTAGATTCCCTTCCATAGACAAGAATAAAAGGAAAATTCCCTATTGACCTCTTAGGAGTTATCTTATCAGCCCATAAGGTTATCTTCAATTTGGTGTGCCAATCCCTTTGATTATCTTCTAAATTATTCTTGACTATTTTGATTAGATTCTTATTAGTAGACTTAGCCAACCCATTACCTTGAGGGTAATAATTGGATGAGGTGCTCAAGTATATGCCATTACTATTTGCCTAATCAGTAGTCTTAACACCCATAAAATCAAGTGCATTGTCTAAAATTTTGGTACAAGGGGTACCAAACCTTGTTATGATATTCTCATACAACTCCAAGATAACATTCTCATTATCTTCTTTCAATTCCACCACTTTAACTCACCTTGTAAACTAGTCAGTTGTTATGAGTATCTATTTGTGACCAGCACTTGATGGGGGTTTATCATGCTAATGAAATCAACACCCAATTACATGAAAGGTTGATCTACTTGGATAGGCTTCAAGGTAAGGGATGAAAGCTTATATTTTATTACAAAGAAATCACATTGTACACACCTTCTTACCCAAGCATAATAGTCTTTGAAGAGACTAGGCCATTAATATCCTGCCCTCATGATCTTGGTAGTTGTGGCTCTTAGAGATAAATGACCTCCTATTGTCCCATCATGGAACTTCTCAAGAAATGATCCAAATTGATTATTATCAATGCATATTAATAGCACACCATTAGTGTCCTTTCTAAAAATCACACCATTTACAAGATAAAATGGACTATCCTACAATCTAAAATATCCCTTTTATAATCTATTCATACCATTAGGATACTAACCACTTTGAAGAAATCTGATAACATCATGTGTCCAACTTTGTAGAGGCAAAGAACCAGTTAGTTAAGAGCAATCATGATTGATCAGAGCCTCTTCCTTTGACACATGGAGATATAAATATATATGTTCACAAAGGCCTTTACTCCTTATCAACTTTATCACTCAACATCATATTCCATTCCCTTAGTAATCCACCCTATCCTCTTTTCACTAAGGTATTTTCTCAAGAGAAACTCTTCGATACTACGATGAGAAACCATAATATTAATCTTGTTGTTTAAAACCATATGCCTAAACTTCTTTAATACTCTAAAAACATCAAGGACTTTATTCTCCACAAAGGTGTACTTGACTTCATAATCTTACAAACCTTGACTGAAGAAGGTAATTGGTTACTCCACACCTTCATCATTCTTTTGCATTAGCATGGATGAGATAGTATCAAGGTTAGAAAATGTATACAACATGAAATATTTAACAAAATTAGGGTTCATAAGAGTAGGATCTTGATCAATTGCTTTCTTAATGGCTTCAAAATTTCTATTACCTTCCTTATTCCAAGAAAAGACTTGTTATTGTTTTTATCATGGTTGTGATAGATTTCACCAAAAATGAAAAACTAGGTATGAATCTCCTTAAAAAATTTATCTTACCTAAGAAATTTTGGATACTTTTCTTATGCAAAGGAAATGATAGGCCTAGAATAGCCTCTATCCTTTCAGGATAAATAGTCAAACCCTATTTTTAAATAATATGTCCTAAGAGATTACCGTCATGGATATCAAAGATGCATTTCTTTAGATTAAGAAATAATCCATACTACCTACATCTTTCAAACACTTGCCTCAAGTGTTGTATATGTTCATTAGCATCTTTATAAAATAGTGTTATACCATCTATATAAAGTAACATCTCATTAATCAAAACTTTAAAGGCCATGTCCATTGGTCTATGAAATATGGCACCAACATTTGACAAACCAAAGGGCATATTCCTATAAACAAAATTCACCCATTTTGTGGTGAATGTTATCTTAAACTGATCATCCTCATTCAATAGAATCTAATTATAGCATAAATATCCATCTAGAAGATAAAAATATTGAGAACCTGAAACCATCTGTAAAATCTAATCCATTGAGGGTAAAGGATAATGATGTTGTAAATATTGTCATTGATGTCAAATGTCTAGCATTATTGGTGATAAAGGCCCCATTGCATTTAATGTTGTTTGTAATAGATATATCTTGGCTAATGTGAGTTAATATTTATTTAATATTAACAAATATATTTTTGGTTGCATATGAGACAAAAGAAGGGCCCATGGAGAAGTCAAAGAGCCACGGGGTAAAAACAAAAGAAGTATGGGACACATTTTCCCATGAAGAGTCATCTTGGGGAATTCCAAGAGTCACCAAGTGAAGACAAAATAGGAAGGGCACAATTTTTCATGAAGGGACACTTTTAGGAATACAAAAAGTCACCAAGATAAGGACAAAAGAGGGAAGGACATTTTTACTCATGAAAGGTCACCACATGACTTTTCAAAGGCAAGGATATGAAGGGTGATACAAGTTTGGCACCATTTTCCATGAGGATTGAAGGGTCACAAAGGGGAAGGCCAAAGGTCATTTGGAAAGCTATAAATAAAGGCTTGAGAAGCCATTTGTAACATGAGAGATAGAGGTTGATTTGATATTGTAATATCTAGCTTAGAAGAGCAATTATGAGAGATGAATATGATTTATATTTGTTATATCTAGCTTGGAAGAGCAAAGGTGAGAGAGAGGAAAGAGATGTTGTAATGAACTATCATTTGTTGAGATAGCAACATTGAGAGATAGGTGTGTGGTATACACAAAGGATTTGGTGCTCCTGTGGGTTGGTGTTCATGAATTGTTACTGGGTTGGTGCTTGGCAAAGGGGTTGGTGCTCTTATGGGTTGGTACTCATGAATTGTTGTTGGGTTGGTGCTCAGCAAAGGGGTTGGTACTCTTGTGGGTTTGTGCTCATGAATTATTGATGGGTTGGTGATCAACAAAGGGGTTGATGCTCCTATGAGTTGGTGCTCACGAATTGTTGTTGGGTTGGTGCTAGGTAAAGGGGTTGGTGCTCTTGTGGGTTGGTGCTCATGAATAGTTGTTGGGTTGTTGTTCAACAAAGGGGTTGGTGCTCTTGTGGGTTGGTGCTCACGAATAGTTGTTGGGTTGGTGCTCAAAAAAAGTTTTGGTGCTCCTACAAGTTGGTGCTTATGAATATTATTTGGGTTGGTGCTCATTCATATACTTGAGATTATTCTCCATGGTTTCTCACATATTGGGTTTCCACATTATATCTGGTGTCTCTCTCTATCTTGTGTCGTGTTTATTATTTGAGTTTTATTGCATATCTTGAATGTTTGATTAAGTGGCATTTGGTTAAAGGAAAGTTTTATAAGATATATGATGTACTTATTCACCCCCCTCTTAGTATATCCCATGCTTAACAATTGGTATCAGAGCAGGTTCCTTTAGAAAAGGTTTAACAGCTTGAAGGTAGATCAAAGAAAAGCATAAGATGGCTAAGCAGCTAAAGAAGGAGAATCAAGAGTTGAAATATGTGGTTGAGGCTCTTAAGGAATAGGTGTGTATCTTGGATTCTAAGTTGGCTATAGAAGTAAAAAAAATTAAGATATTTATTCAGGATCTTAAGAATCAGTTAGAGGTTGCAAATTCAATTTTAACATCAAAAGAAGAAGAGTGTAATCAGTTGAAGGATGAGTTAGGTTCTTTAAAGGATAATCATGAGAAGATTATAATCAAGGTTGAGAAAGATCATAAAATATTGGTCCAAGGAAAGAAGGATGCAGGTTTTGAAGGCAAATCAAAAAAGCCAATCAGGCAGCCCAATGCTTTCAAGTTTTCAAATTCTTTTCATGGCCGTTGTTTTGTTTGTCATCATGTTGGTCATAGGGAAAGAGACTGTATGAGGAGAAGCAATCAGTCAAAGGGAGATCTCAATCAAATTCAAGAAAAAGGTATGAGAAATATTTTTTGCTTTTGTTGTCATAAGGTTGGCCATATTGCTAAATTATGTCCAAAACAAATAAAGAGATCTTCAAAGTATGTCAAAGGTTACAAAGCCCCTAAAAGATATGAGAAGAGTCAATTTAAGGTTTGGAGAACTAAAATAGTAAAGGTTGATTAGGTTGAGTTTAAGAGTGAAAATGAATTACTTGTTATAGTAGATAAAGAATCAGATAGGAAGGATTGTGCAGAATCTCTTGTTACATTTGAGCATGAGCTTCGTCAAGATAAGATAGTTGCAAAAGTTGAGAAGATGAAAAACATTATAAATGTTGAGGTTAGTAAGTCAAAAAGGTTAGACATGCTTAAATTGATTCTAAAATAAAAACACAAGAAAATCAAGGAAGAAATAGAGGAGATGTGGGAATCTCTTGAGATTTGTTTCTAGGACCCTTTTGTGTGGGGTGTCTCTTTTAGGCTTCAAGGAGACACTTTTAAGAAAAATTGAAGCATGGTGGATGTTATTGGGTCTTGGCTATGTTGCATGAAAAGAAGGTGAGTTGGCAGATTAATTTGTATATTGTTTGAGTGAATAGATTTTTGAAGAAAATTTTGCACCAGTGTTAAGGTTTGAGGCTATTAGAATGATTCTTGCATATGCAATGTTTAAAAGTTTTAAAGTGTTTCAAATGATTATGGTCACAAGAAATTAGAATTTTGAAAAAGAGATAAAAGTTTTAGAAAGAAGGAAAAGGATACTCATGCAGATTCAGTTAAGGAGGATCAGAGTTTCAAAGCTCCATTCATCAGTAAGAAGGT
The DNA here is from genome assembly GCA_037957365.1 of Torreya grandis. NCBI lineage: Eukaryota > Viridiplantae > Streptophyta > Pinopsida > Cupressales > Taxaceae > Torreya > Torreya grandis. The sequence continues at coordinate 1,479,379 of JARHVA010004228.1, read as the reverse complement.
TCAGACATGTTCATGGCAAAAGAAACAACCTGAAGATTCTATGTTGGTGCAAATATATTTGCATGTAAGAAATAAATATCAACCATGTTTTGTTGATAGCAGATGTTCGAGGCATATGACAGGAGATAAGAGTAAAGAAGATCAATGGTAGCATAGTGAAATTCGAAGATAAAACCGCTACCAAGATAGCTGGAAAAGGTACTTTAAAGTTTGGATATTAGTAGAACCAAAGCTAAGAATGTCTTGTAAAGCATAATCTATTGAGTGTGAGTCAAATATGTGTTTAGGGATACACATTAAAGTTTCATGCAAAAGGTTGTGAGATTAGAAGAAAATATTCAAATGAGTTAATTACAGATGCTCAAAGGATAGGGAAAAATGTGTATGTATTATGAGATATCTTCTCAAAGGCACGATCAAAGGATACATTCAAAGATCTGCAAGAGGAGTTGGGAGTAATTTCTATTACTTCCTGCCATTGATGTTTAGCATCAGTTGAGGGGGAGCTAAGTGTTAGCTCCAAGTAGGCCCTTTACCATTGATGTCAAAGGGGGAGAATAACAAGTTCAAGTACTAGTGCAAAAATAGGTACAAGGAACAGATATAGGTTGCTATAGTAAGGGGGAGTTACTGTATGTTTTCAGATGATAGTATGTGTAGGTGATAGGATGTGGAAATTTTAGGATTGAGGTTGCCATCAATGACAAAGGGGGAGATTGTTGGAAATATTGTCATTGATGTCAAAGGTCTAACATTATTGGTGATAAATTCCCCATTGCATTTAATGTTGTTTGTAATAGATATATCTTGGCTAATGTGAGTTAATATTTATTTAATATTAACAAATATATTTTTGGTTGCATATGAGACAAAATAAGGGCCCATAGAGAAGTCAAAGAGCCACAGGGTAAAGACAAAAGAAGGATGGGATGAATTTTCCCATGAAGAGTCATCTTGGGGAATTCCAAGAGTCACCAAGTGAAGACAAAAGAGGAAGGGTGAAATTTCTCATGAAGGGACACTTTGAGGAATATGAAAAGTCACCAAGATAAGGACGAAAGAGGGAAGGACATTTTTGCTCATGAAGGGTCACCACATGACTTTTCAAAGGCAAGGATATGAAGGGTCATACAAGTTTGGCACCATTTTCCATGAGGATTGAAGGGTCACAAAGGGGGAAGGCCAAAGGTCATTTGGAAAGCTATAAATAAAGGTTTGAGAAGCCATTTGTAACATGAGAGATAGAGGTTGATTTGATATTGTAATATCTAGCTTAGAAGAGAAATTACAAGAGATGAATATGATTTGTATTTGTTATATCTAGCTTAGAAGAGAAAAGGTGAGAGAGAGGAAAGAGATGTTGTAATGAACTATCATTTATTGAGATAACAACATTGAGAAATAGGTGTGTGGTATACACAAAGGGGTTGGTGCTCATGAATTATTGTTGGGTTGGTGCTCGGTAAAGGGGTTGGTGCTCTTGTGGGTTGGTGCTCATGAATTATTGTTGGGTTGGTGCTCGGCAAAGGGGTTGGTGCTCTTGTGGGTTGGTGCTCACAAATTATTGTTGGGTTGGTGCTCGACAAAGGGGTTGGTGCTCCTGTGGGTTGGTGCTCACAAATTGTTTTAGGGTTGATGCTCGGCAAAGGGGTTGGTGCTCACAAATAGTTGTTGGGTTGGTGCTCAACAAAGGGGTTGGTGTTCCTGTGGGTTAGTGCTCACGAATAGTTGCTAGGTTGGTGCTCAACAAAGGGGTTAGTTCTCTTTCAAGTTGGTGCTTACAAATATTGTTTGGGTTGGTGCTCATTCATATACTTGAGATTGTTCTCTGTTGTTTTTCCCATATTGGGTTTCCATGTTATATCTGGTGTCTCTCTCTATCTTGTGTGGTGTTTATTGTTTGAGTTTTATTGCATATCTTGAATGTTTTATTAAGTGGAATTTGGTTAAAGGAAAGTTTTATGAGATATATGATATATTGATTCACCCCCCCCTCTCAGTATATCTCGTGCTTAACAAATGATCCTTGAGTAACACTCAATTAATATCTCTAAATTCCACACAAAGTCTTATCTCCCAATTATTATTTCTAATAGGTACAAAGTTAGCCACCCATGTTGAATGTTTGATAGGAAAGATAATTTTAGATTCAAGGCATTTGGTAATCTCCATCCTCATGAGTTGTTCAACCTTGGGGTTGATGGGCCTTTTTTTTACCTAACTATTTTAAATCTAAGTTATAATTCAATGGTATCATGTGCTAGGCTAGGATCAAATAATTTTATTTCCTTATACTCCCAAAAAAAATATCATGAAACTCTCTACACAAATCAATGAATGCTTGTTTTTCTAATGTAGAACATACCTTGCCTAGTCTGAGAAGTTTGTCTTTAAAAATCAAGACCCTTTCATAGTTCTCCTCTTTTGTATACATACTCAAATTTTCCTTATTATTTTTATCATATTCATTGAATATACTTTCTAAGGTCACCAAATTCTTAGGTATATTTTGTTAGGGGATCTCTAGCTCTACCAATTAGAGCACAATTGATTACTTTCTTATATGCAATTAAACACGAAATTATACCAGAATGATAAAGTAGCTAGAAACTTGAGACAGCAAAGAATTTGAGAGACAATACACACTCTTGTATTAAATACTATTAGAAGAAAATACAATAAGGAAGATGCCACTTCTTCCTCCACCTCAAAGGCTTGCCACACCTCAAGACCTTCTTCCCTCTCTCTCTTGCTCAACACAACAACTCTAAAGCCTGAGTTGCTATCCCTCCTTGAATGCTTCAGCTAATCTCCTTGACCTTGCTAGCTTTAATGCTATTACTTGCCTTCTTACATAAGTACAATACATGCCTTATGGGTCTATAAATAAGATCCCATGCTTACAAAAATAGAACTCAAGTTACAATAATTAGACACACAGCTAGTGACTATAATTAGTTGTTTGATATGCAAGCACTCGCTTCACTTAACTGACTGTTCGTCAATAGCAGTTCCAAAAATACACAGGTGACCGACGCCGGTCCCTACTGGTCTGGTGCTGCCGACGTCGACCGAATCCCTGCCATTGCCGATCTCTTTCTCCACTGCATCTGACCGACGTCAGTCATACTACCGACGCCGGTGGCTCTGGTTCTTCAGCATCCTTTCTCTTGTGTGTGCAAACAGTTGAAGCTTTTAGCTCCACACCTTAACAATCTCCCACTTGGAGATAAACAGCTGCAACCTGTACCTATACCTATACACCATCTATTTTGTTCCTTAGGCTCTGTATCCCTCTTCAACGTCACTCTAGAAGACCAACCACCATGCAAACCTGTGATGCAATACATGTATCTTATGCCACAAGAATTTTGTTGCTCCCAAATTCTCCATGACATACTTCTGAACTAACTCTACCCTTAGCTCAGAAAGCTCCCTATATATGAAACCCTGCAACAAGTAACACAATACAGTAACAGGATAATGTAGCTAATATTATCCAACCTAGTAAAGATAAAATACAATGGTCAAACCTCCATTGTTCTGCAGCATAATCAAGACCATATACCATAGCCTTCTGTCTCATGTGTCCATCCACTCTCTTCTCTAGAACGGGAATCCATCCCTCTATCTAGTGCTTCCTTCTAGCTGACAACACTACCAACAAATACCTATTTGGTTCTCCAAGGACTCACACTCCTCATCCATGCCAAGCTCCCACTGTTTCTGGATTCTACCTGCATTGCTTCTTCCATCTTCCTAGTTCATGACTATCAGTAAGCAATATAAAGAAGGTGAACAATGAATATGAGGTTCACATACCTTTCCTGACCTCCACATGGGTTTTTGAGACTTATTAATTCACCCAACATCCGTTCTAGTGACTGATCTAGGCCATCTCCCAGTCTGCTCCTGACCGATGTCAGTTCCCTACACTGACCCTGAATTCTGACGTCATTTCCCTGGCCGACGCCAGTGTCCCTCCTGCCGACGTCAGTTCTTATGACCGACGTCGGACTTCTCCTGTCTGACCTACCAACCCTGCTGGTCTGCACATGACCGATGTCGGTATCTGGATTACTGACATCGGTGCCAAGCTACCAACATCGGTGTCTATGTGTTCCTATAAGTGATGAAATTTTCATCTGCAAGCTCTTCTTGGATCATACCTTTGTCCATGCTACCCTGCTCAAATTTATTCAGCCCCTGTGACTGGTCTCTGTCCTTCATCTCCTCCATAAACACCAAGGCTTCTTTGTTCCTGTCAAAAGCATCAAATTTCCTCTTTCTACAATGAACTATATTTATGCTTTCCAAATTTGAACACATACCTTTTGAATCAAGAACTTCCATTCCCTTCCTATTCATGTGACCAAGCCTATTATGCCACATCTTTGAATCTACACCAGAAGTAGAATCAGTAATACAAGTAGACAGATAAAGAGTATCTACTTTCTTACCGTTTGCTAGAACAAGTGCTCCCTTGGTAACCTTCCAAGAATCCACTGTGAGGGTTATTGTGCATCCCCCATCTCCCAATCTTCCTATAGAAATCAGACTCTACTTCAGAATTGGAACATGCATGACCTCTTTCAACACCCACGTGTTGTCAATTTGCAATCTCAGTTGCACTTTCCCTTTGCCAACTATCTAACAAGGCATACCATCCCCTAAATAAAGAACTCCAAAGTCTCCCTGTTCATACTCGTAGAACAAATCTCTGTTTGGGGATGCATGAAAAGATGAACCAGAATCTAAAATCCATGATCCTACCTGACTATCTGAAGAAAGTATGAGAGCGTCCTGCATCACAATATTTGCATCCTTTGATTCTTCAATACCTACATGTTGATTCTCTTTATCTCTCAACCAACAATCCTTTTTTGTATGTCCTTTCTTTCCACAAAACTAGCAGGTAATACCTTTGGACTCAGATCTCCTTCCCGACCTTGATTTCCCTTGCTCAACCTTCTCCCTTTGCCTTCCCCTGCTTTCTGCACTTAGAGCATTCCCTGATGATTCATCTGTGCTTCTCCTGCGTATTTCCTCATTCAAGATCACACTCACAACATCATCAACTTTTAAGATTTTAGAAGCAGATGCAAAATTACTTACTACCATAACCAAACCGTCCCAACTTTCAGGCAAAGAACATAAAATCAAGAGAGCCTTTACCTCATCATCAAAAACAATATTGACTGAAGCTAACTGGTTTACCAAACCATGGAAATCACTGAGATGAGTATGTACCGATCCACCTTCCTGCATTTGCAAAGTAAATAGCTGCTTCATAAGATATACCTTATTAGAAGCCGAGGGCTTTTCGTATAAATTTGCCAAGGACTTTATCAACTCTTCTGTTGTCTTGCACTGTGATAAGTTGGAAATCACAGATGATGCAAGGCTCAACCTTATGGAACTGAGAGCCTTCCGATCAAGAACGTTCCATTCTTCATCCTTCATATCTATGGGCTTGCATGCAACCCCACCCAACGGTAAGTACAAATCCTTCTGATACAAATAGTCCTCAATCTGCATCCTCCAATGTTGATAATTCTTGTCGTTAAACTTCTCCATTCGTAGCCTACTTTCTTCTGTCATTGCTGAACTCCCACTCAATCAAAAAACCTTGTGAATGACCTGTAATCAAAAAATAATACCCTGCTTCCTGCAAACCATAGCTCTGATACCACTTGTCAGGGGATCTCTAGCTCTACCAATTAGAGCACAATTGATTACTTTCTTATATGCAATTAAACACGGAATTATACCAGAATGATAAAGTAGATAGAAACTTGAGACAGCAAAGAATTTGAGAGACAATACACACTCTTGTATTAAATACTCCTAGAAGAAAATACAATAAGGAAGATGCCACTTCTTCCTCCACCTCAAAGGCTTGCCACACCTCAAGACCTTCTTCCCTCTCTCTCTTGCTCAACACAAAAACTCTAAATCCTGAGTTGCTATCCCTCCTTGAATGCTTCAGCTGATCTCCTTGACCTTGCTAGCTTCAATGCTATTACTTGCCTTCTTACATAATTACAATACATGCCTTATGGGTCTATAAATAAGATCCCATGCTTACAAAAATAGAATTCAAGTTACAATAATTAGACACACAGCTAGTGACTATAATTAGTCATTTGACATGCAAGCACTCGCTTCACTTAACTGACTGTTCGTCAACAGCAGTTCTGAAAATACACAGGTGACCGACGTCGGTCCCTACTGGTCTGGTGCTGTCAACGTCGGCCGACTCCTTGCCATTGCCGGTCTCTTTCTCCACTGCATCTGACCAACGTCGGTCATACTGCTGACTCCGGTGGCTCTGGTTCTTCAGCATCCTTTCTCTTGTGTCTGCAAACAGTTGAAGCTTTTATCTCCACACCTTAACATATTTTTTATTCTTAGTTTCACAATCTGATCATCAAATTATTCTTGGAGTCTCTTTTGATTTCTTGAGGAAAACTCAACCACATCTTATAAGAAGTATGTAATGTGTTTGTCACTATCGAAAACTTAAAAAGACACCTCATTATCAGTTATGGAAGGTCTAATAATGATCTTAATGTGAGATTTATTTCCCTCCTCTTTTATGGCGGTTAGTGTATCAAACTAAGCTCCTATGGTAGCTAGTCTATCAACATGATTATTTTGCTCCCTTGAAATTGATTGGATGTTGAATGAAATGAAGTTTTAAATAAAATACCATACTATATGTTTATATTATTTGATCAAAGGGTTATTGGTAGCAACCACATTCTAACTTGATGCATAAATAATTCACTATCTCCATATACTTATAAGTTCTTGATTCCTTTTTACTCCACCCATTGAAGGCTATGAATCAAACCTTCATACTCAACCACATTACAAGTGAAATTAAAATGGAACCTATATGAGGAACAGCATTTTTTTTTTAATGGGGATACCAACATTACACCATATCCTACACCAATTTTACTTCTTGAACCATCAAAAAACATTTTCCACATCTTATCATCCGTACCTATTTCCTTGGCAAGTAGGGGTATCGGTATTCCTTCTTCATGTATATAATACACTATTAAATCAGTTTCCTACATAAATACATTAAATATTAGTGTAATTATCATCATATATACTATAATCCTTCTCCTCATGGATAACACAATTCAAATTAGAACTTGTTTCAATGTAGCACTCAATATGAAACCTTGAAAAAGGTTGTGTTTTAATGGTCATCTTGGTCCCATAAATTTTCATAGAGTCCAAGAAGAACCAATAATTTGAAATATATCCACCTTGGATATAAAGTCTCTTGAAAAGTAGATTGTAAAGTGAACTAGGAGGTCAACAATAATTATGTCTTGAAGGATAAGAAAACTAGGACAACCATGTAAGAAAACCTTCAAGTTTTTTATCAGTCCTATTATATTAGTAGGTGTTCCATATAATTATATAACTCCTTTGATATGAGGCTCATATTTTATGCCCAAATTATTATATATAACTTTGGGCATGACTTAAATAGAAGCCTCACTATCAACTATGTAATTGTCTACCAAATTATCACCCATAATGAGAGTGAGATAGAATGGTGGAGGTTTCTCAGCTCTAGTATATGATTCAAAAATGGTGTTGGGGAATTTGAAAGGAAAAAATTACTATGAATTTGACTTTTAGGTAAGGGATTAGTGGGAATGGTAGATAGTTGCTTTTGTACCAACTCTTTTTGGCCAGGCATGTGGAGGACACCCCACAAAGATATTGATTCTTTGGTACTTTTCAAAGAATCCACTATGTTTAGGGAATTATTAATCACATTTTATTGAGTCCTTAGAGGAAAGGAAGTTTTTTAAACTTGAGGAATAGAAGCACCTTGAGTAGACCTTGCTACATTTTGACTTGATGGAGTTGTAGGTGTGTTTGCAACTGCCTTGCCTATAGCCATGCTTTGTGTTCCCTCAGAGGGAGATTAGATGAGATTATAGGCATGCCATTTTAACCTCTTAAATCCTTTATCTTATATATAGTGGTGTTTACAACATAATTTCCTTAATTGAGCACAAAAGTGTCCTCAACTAGGAAGTTGGTGAATATCTCTCCTTGAAGCTTTCCACCTTCATTTATATGCATCATGACTTCATCTTCAATTGATAGAAGAGGATTGACTCTTTCTCATTTGCATCCATAAATTGGCCTTGTTTCTAGTCTTCTCCTTGTGTCAAGTTGCTATGCACTAGTACCATCTCCCTTGCATTGGTAGTAGAATTGGTATTGTAAACATTAGGAAGCCTATTAAATTTAGGCTACCCTTGACCTCTTCCTCTCCCATATTGTTGACCATAAAGTTTTTTATAAGTATAAGGATTTTGATTGGCACATTTTTGAATTATCTCTTGCCTAATTTGATCCCTTAATATCTAAATTTTTTCATCTTTATCTATGATATTATCTTCCTTCTTGGGAGTAGCTCTAGGCTTGGTATTAACATTGGGAACTTGGGCCACATTTAGAGTATAATTAAAATTATGAGACAATGAAGGCATGTAAACCTTAAGAGGAAACCTTCTATCTTGAATGAGACCATTTTCAGCTTTAATGACAAGTTCATATGCTTTAGAAAGAGTGGAACCACCCATAAATTTAATTATGATATAAATTTAACTACAAATGGCTCTCAATTAGGTAGGAAACACAAAACTAGTAGGTGGCCTCATGGGAGGAGGCAATCTATACCAAGTCTTTTGAAATGTCTCATTGAATTCATGCATTTATTCCTTAGGGCCTCTTTGTATCACATTAAAATTATGTGTGAGAGAGATATGTTCACTTTCATCTTCAAATCTAGAAGTCAACAACACTCTAAAATATTCCTATAATGTGATACATCTAACAGGAAAAGTCCTATACCAATCAAGAGCTTTCCCTCTAAGGGACATGGCAAGGACTATAATGGAAATATTCTTCAGTGACATTATGGAAACCACAAAATTTTGATATATCCCTGTTGTGTTCACTAGTTGTAACATGAATCTCACCATTTAATTTAGGTACACTCTTTGTGGCATTAGGGGGAATAGCATCATATTCTTGGAGATGAATTAGATTTTTAGTATGAAAGGAAGGAAAGACATGTTATCTAGCCATTTTTTCTTCAAGACCTTCAACCTCTTCACTCTCTTCACTTCCTTGGCTATAAAAATCTTCTTTCTCCTCAAAATGTAGGTTAGGATGAGGATATTGAACTTTAAGAGGAAGTTCAAGCTGAATAGGTGGATTAATGGGATTGAACACTCTATTATATGATGAACCAATAAAACCATGAAGTATGAGAATAATTTTATGACAAAATAATGTCCTTTAACTAGATCCTAACTTGATTCTTGTCGTCAAACGTTGAGTAGCACACCAATTTGTAGTTGATGTTGTCAAGACTAGCATTCATCTTGACAAGCTGTCTTGAAGATAATGGGTCCCATTAGGTATGTTATAACTATTGTAATCAAATATTGTACCCTAAAATAATGTGTTCAAGTTTATTCCATATTTGGGTAACATGGGAACACTTCTAGGTATATGGGTGTACCTATAGTGGAAGTGAGCCTCTAGATTTAAGGGCTAGCTCCCTGAATGTATCTTGAAATGATTATCACCTAAATAATTTTTGATTATGGGGAAAAGAGTTAAAATATACATGAAATGAACATAATCTAAGGTGGTAATTCACCAATACTATTTCTACATGACCATCATACTTCTATCACAATGAAATAAGGTATACAAACTAGCTTCAAAGTCATAAAGGATTATAACATGAGTGTTTCAATATAGAGGTGATGTGCATGAGAGTAATAAAAAGTAAATGAACAAGAGGGTATAATTCACACTCTAAGAATAATATTACACTTTAAAATATTATAACACACTTAGCTACACTATATTTGACCTATTATAATAGGAACTCTTGCATAAATGTGAGAGGATAAGGGAAGAAAGGATAGATAATTATCACTAACTCCACTTACATCACTTTACACACTTAGAAAATTATTCATGAACTCAAAAATACACTTGAGTTAATGTTAAAATGTAAAATAAAATTTCATTCCATCAGGACTTTTCCATTCATGGTGTGGTATTATAATACCAGAGCCAAAATGGCTACTACTTATAGAATAAGAGAGAGAGAAGAAGTGAATGAAGTAAAGAAGCTCAAGGGTCACAATACCACATGTCAAGGCTTGAAAAATAGTTACATTATAGGATAATGGAGTGTTAAAAATACCATGAATTTCTCCTTGGACAAGTTTCCATATAAACTATGACAAACTCTCCAAAATAGCATAGAGATTCTTCATCTAGCCTTTATGAAATTGCCTTCATCGTGGATCATCTCTCTAGATTTTAAAACTAGATAAGGGTGATTTGACACATTTTTAATATATTAAGGAGGCTAAAAACATGTTATGAAAATCATAAGATGTTTATCTAATTGATATCTATCTTTTAGACACTTGTATTCATCATTTTTAGTCATTTATTCATCTCCTAGCACTCATTTTTCACATTTGTCATCCATAAATCCATGGTAGTCACTATTTCTCTTCGATTTATTTCCAAGACTACCTATGATGAATGGTATAATAGGGGAATTTACATACCAATCTATTGTATGTGCTTTCCTGGGACTTCAAGTTTTACGAGATGATCTTGACTAAGATTTAATGGAGGCATAAGAGTCTGAAGTATTTGCTTTTCCATAAAATATTTTGATCTTACATGTCTACCTATGTGGTATTTCCTTGCCATGTTACTTATTTCATTTAAAAATATGTATGTTGTCATTCTAGACACATGTCTTCATCTCATTCCCACTGAAACTTGATCAAATTTTATACATTGATCTCCTTATGGGTCTCTTAGCCTTGACATTCAATATCGATCATTAATATTTGATCTTCATCAAAGATTATGACACTTGGTAATCCTGCATGCCCTTTTTAGACCCTATTACTAATCTCCATAAAATCAAGCACACTTATGCCATATGGTGGCCTTGTGCATAATTTAGGCTCATTGACTTATTGACTTCATGTGCACCATTGATCTACTTTTTCATGGTTAAACATACACCATAGATCCTTAATATGTGTGATAAAATGTGCATCATTGATCTCCATCTAAACAATATGACTAATCATATGCCATCAATCTGCTATCAATTCACTGTGATCATGACACTTTGAACCATCGCATTCATTCTCAATATCTTATGACTTATAACTTCATGATCACCATCGATATTTGATTACACCATTAAAAATGCATCATTGATCCTTGATCTTGAATCATTGACCCCAATCTTCAACACAAATCACTAATCGAATTTTGTATGAAATAATATGCACTATTGATCTTGATCTGGGGTCTTTCACTCATCAGTTTTGTTATCACCCATGTGTCATCAATCTTTGATATGATTGAGTGAGGCATCAACATTTGGTGGCTAGAAGGGTTATAATTCATCTTAAACATCTTCATCTTATTCAAGCAATCTCTTTCAACCATGAAGTGATTGAAGTCAAGTAATTGCTCTTTTTCAATGAGATGATCTTCTCCATAGCACTTGTAGGTGCCCATTCATAATGGATGACTATGCATGGAAATGAAATAAATGACTATTTTTCCTAACCTACCAAGGCTTTGGTTCCCACTAAGACTTTGTGTAAACCTCCTTCATGTTTTTGAGTGCTTGAACACCATGTAAACCTATCACTTTCATATATGACTCAAAAATGACCCCTAAATGACTTAAAATGACATAAGGACTTAAATAGACCATGACCAAGGATAAAAACATATGAAATGATATCAAATATATTTTTAACATACCCTATGACATTATACTAAGCCCCTATATAAGTTTTTGACTATAGGGGGTTGACCCATATTGACTTGTGGTCAAAATGGTCAACAGTAATCAAGCTAACCAACCTCCACTAGATAGTACTCATGATGTTGATGCCTATACCTTTGGCATAGTCAACCCTGATATGGCTCCAACACTAAGACCAAAAGGAAAAACCTACATGATAGGAGTTATGGAACTTGAAACTGTGGATGCAAACATTGTTACCCATATGAGAGAGTATCATCCCACAATCCATTATGACAAAAATTACTTGGATACTGATACCAACCCCAAACTCATGGGGAACTATGATATAATTTATAATCTCACAAAGACATTTTCCCACATCTTTTTCCTAGACCTACTCAATAACTCTCTAGCCCATCATTTGACATTGTTGGGTGAATATTTGTCATCAACTAACTGATGTCAAAATGGGTATATCAACCATAGTATAAGGAGATTTATGCCACAAAAAGTGTAGGTTTACCACATTTTAACAAGATAAATCTCTCCTCTCATCAAGGGGAGGTTCCCTATGAATCACTTATATGCTATATGTATATATAAGTAAGCAAAAAATAATACTCAGGGTAGTATAACACCATCCATCTCTCTTTTTTCAGAGATGATGTCCAAGGAACAAAAGAGGGAAGTCCCGGTTGATGACTGAAAGTATTCCTCTTCTTTCAGGAATGGTATCTAATGCAGAGCAAAAAATCTCCTGAAGAAGTAACAAGGTCCATAAGAAAACCCACAAAAGCACAAAGTCTTTTGTTGCCTCCTTCACTGATTCAGAACACATGTAATAGTAGAGTGAAATAAAGCCCAAAGTCTTCACCTAAAACTACAATGAATAAAAGGGTTACCAAGATAAAAGCAACTCAAAGTCTTTCTTTTATCCTTTAGAAACATCTTTAGATAATTTCAATACACACACTTTGCTTATTAAATCGAACAGATGAGAGATTATCAGGAAAGAGAACATAAGAACTATTTCCTAGGTAACACAAATTACTCCAACACAAAGTCTGAAATAAACCTATTTCTCATTCATTTGATAAAATATGATTTATAAATTGAGCACAAAGTCTCAAGAAGTGTCTCAATTTCAATAGAGTTTTTTCTCTCAATTATCTAGAGAGATTTACAAAAGAGGTTCCCTCTATATATAGCGAGAAACCTTCAAAATTAAAAAATATTAAAATATTAAAATATCTAGTCAAAGATGAGTCATCATTGACTTTGGAATATTTTCCATATTTTTTACATGCAATTACATATTACAAAAGTGCATGTGCAAAGGTCCCAAGTCAGTTACAAAGTGTATTCTTAATAAAGCATGAAAGAACAACTTCAATCTTTATTGCCAATCTTCTTCATTTCATGGCTAGGATTGCTTGATTTGGTTCTTTTTATGAACTCGGCCATATCCACATGCCCAATCTCTATATCCTTAATGTCATCAATATTAGAAGCAACTGAGGTGATTGGAAAAACACCTTGATACTTGTACTTCATTGTCTTTGACTTCTTCAGAGAAACTTTAGTGATCTGGAAGAACTTTTGTTGAAAATATTTCGATGAAGAGGGATCCTTTAGAGAAACTGTAGTAAGAATCATGATTGTGCAATCAGGGGAAAATTTAGCAATCTGGGAAAATTGCACGTTTGATCATCATGATTAGGGAAATGTGCTTGAAAGGGATGAGGTGTGAGCAGGTCAGAAAGCAAAAGGGAAGCGGGCTCGGAAAATAGGAAAATGAAAATTTTCCAAAGATAGTAAAAATGAGGGGAAGGTATGCATGGGTACCAAAAATTGCTGCCCTTGCATAGAGAATTAAAAAGAGAAAAAAATGCAATGGCGGTAAAATTTATCGCTTTTGTATATTTGCTGAAAAATATACAATGGCGGCAAAATTTGCCGCTTTTGCATATTTGATAAAAAAATATGCAATGGTGGCAAAGTTTGCCACTTTTGCATATTTTCTAAAAAATATGCAATGGCGGCAAAATTTACCTCTTTTGCATATTTGCTAAAAAATATGCAATGGCGGCAAAATTTGCCACTTTTGCATATTTGTTGAAAAATATGCAATGGTGGCAAAATTTGCCACTTTTGCATATTTGCTGAAAAATATGTAATGGCAGCAAAATTTGCCACTTTTGCATATTTGTTGAAAAATATGCAATGGCAGAAAAATTTGCCACTTTTGCATATTTGTTGAAAAACAACACTAACTCTTTGAAATTTATCAAAATTTGGACATTCTGATCACATTAAAATCACAATGAATTTCACGTTTGCTGGGAAATCATAACTAAGAAAGGTCGCAAACTTTTCAAAGATGTCAGTCGATAAAACCTGAGATTAAGAGAAACTTGCCTTGAAAGATGAACCTAGAGAGAAAAATATCAAAAGGAGAAGTTTCATAAGGGTTGTTCCAAAAATGAGCATAGCTGATTTTGAGAACAGATATTACTTGATGCCTTAGGATTAGGCCATGTATCTAGTGTCATGCCTCCACTACAAGGTCAAATCAATCATATTTATTTGGATATGTTCCCATCTAGATAAAATTTGAGATATGTTGGCTACTTCTTTGACATAATGAGTCCACCCCAAACACAAAAATGGCCAAGAGGGAAAACCTAGCCTTATATCTATAAGTATGGATCTATAATAATTATGTAAAGAAACCTATGTTAAAATTATAGAGAATTTGTCAATATAGTCCCATTTTCATTTATTTAGAAACTTGGGTACAAAGAAACCAATTGCTCTACTTCTAGGAACACTTTGTGAGGTTATGATAACCTTAGGTTTACCTTAATAAGGACTATCATTCTTCTAGTCATGGTAGGTCCCAATACCATGTTGTTATAATTTTATGTGATTGATAGAGATATGAATTACATCATGATCTTGGGTAGACCTTAGATCTATAGGATAAAGGCAATCCCTTATACCATGTTCAAATAATTAGGTTCCTCCACTTAGGAAAAGTATACATCACTTAATCAGACCCTTAGCCCTTTGATACCATTAAAATGACCATGCACAAAAAACTAGGGATACATGTTGATTATAAATTGCCAACCAATGATGTGGAAAACCCCCCATGGTTGAAGATAAAAATCCCCAGTAGCCAAAGTAGTTGTCTTAAAGAGGGGTACCAAAATTCCTAAGTTTCTATTAAATGATAAATATAAATAAAATGGATTTGAAACAATATAAATAATAAGTAAAGAGAATCTCATGATAGTGTCAGTTATATCAACTAATTATATGATTGACATTATTAGTATTCTTGAAAGAGATGCATTGATTAGACTTCCTTTTGATCCTTATAGGATTGGAACCTATAGTCCTCACACACCTCTCAGCTTGGAAAATATTAAACCTAATATTAAAAACTACCATGTTGACATGATATAAATTGGGTCATGAAGACAAACCCCCAAAATATCTTGTTGATTCATATCATCAACATAGCCACCCAACCCCTATCACACAAGCGCATGTTATTAAGAATTCATTAGTGCTCACATAAATAATTATATTTTTGGGTATATAGTTTGAAATATTAATATTTTATTTGGGTTTATGTGAGTTTTGAGAACAACTCATTATTAGATAAGATTGAGAGAAATCAAGGAGGAGTTGAGAGATAGAAGGCATTTGTGATAAAGTTGAATCCTTGTATTAAGGAGAGCTTCCTCCTATAAATTATAAATCTCTCATATGAATAAGATCATCCTAAATGAAATATATATTATAGTGTGACTTATATTATGAAAATATGGTCTAAATTTGTTATCTAGTAACAGAGCCATTATATAACAGTCGTGAGAGTCTTTAGTGGGTAATTTCTATGCGCATTGTGTTGAAGAAGTTCATTTTTTAGTGTTGGTTTGATCAACTATTATATAGTTCTATTTTTATTAGTTAAAGTAGACCACTGCATATTATTCCATCTATAATACACTCTCAACAACTTTAGGATAATTAGGTGCAAGGGTAGACCATTCTATGTGCACCATTCTCTATCAAACATCACACAAGGTAAATAATTTTTGTGCAACTTACAATATGGTCTTGAATAGTATTTTTAATGGTATTATGTGATCTTATTAGCTCATGTTCTTCGAATCTCAAATATATGTGATCATACATTATTCTCATCCATTTTCTACCTACATTCCATGCATTATTTCAATTCACACCTATCAGCACTTAGTTCTTAATATGATCATGCATTCAAAACACAAATCTATGTATGCAAAAGGATAACTTATCAAGTTTGCATTTGAGTCTATGTTTATTAAGTGTATTTTTTTTTTAACATATGTCAATTTTTTTTAAATTTAATTTTTGTCTTTAAAATTCAAGTTAAGTTGTTTAGTTAAGTCTTTCTACTTTGTGTCATTCTTTTGTTATTTAACAATATCATAAGTCGTTATATATGTATTTTTAGAAAAAGTTAAATTAAGAGTCAAAATAATCTTTTATTATCTTTTCAAAAGTATGTTTGTAAAAATTCAAAAGTGTCAAGTAGTTAGTCATTTTATTTTTTCAATTCAAAGCAATTTAACATCATATTCTAGTACTTACAGTTGAAAATTTGTAAAATGGATGCATTATCGATTGAAACTAACATCCTTCCTTTTTTGAAGTCAAATCTACTAAAATGGATAAATTAACATTTGTGGAAAAAATTTAAGGTAAATAATTTCACACATATCAAGTTATAACACAATTGTATTTCATTGAAAAATACTTGTGGGAGATTATGAGTGGTAAAATACCAAAATTGACTGATGCAAATGAAGTTGTCAAGTGGGAAACCAATTATCAAAGAGCAAAAAAAATATTAGTTTAGGGTTATTTGATGGATGCTTAAATCATAAAAAACTATCAAAGACTTCAAATGTCATTTAGGAAACATGAAATAAGTTGTTTGGATCACAAACAGGAGGTACAATAGTGACCCTAAAGTAAAAGCTATTTAGACTCAAAATGGAAGACAGAAACAACATGGCGAAACATATAAGTTTTTCTCCATTCTAAATCAGCTAGCAAGAATAAAATTAGATGTGCCTAATGATGATGTAAAATTTATTTCACTAAATAGCATGCCAACTAGTTATTCCAACATAGTTTTTACACTGAGCAAATTAAATCCTAGCTTAGAAGATATAATTTATTCATTGATAGATGAAGAAAATAAGAATATTGATCTAGAGGAAATTGTTATGTATGTTAAAAAAAGAACCAAATCCAATTCTAAGCCAGAAAAATAGTATGTAAATAATAGATCTTAGGGTTCAAGGAAAAGCTTTCTTTATTATTAATATGAAAAAACTAGGACATGGTGTTAAATATTGTAGAAAAAAGAGCACAAAATCTCCTTGAAGGAAAACTAAAAGAGAAGGCTCTCATTTATGGAAAAAAATGAAGAAATATATTGGGAAGTGAAAACCACTTATTCAAATGACAAAGAATCAGATGGTCCAAATAGTGATGAAGACTTTTTATACTAGATAATTGTACTGGAGGATGGAGGTAAATTGTACTTCTCGTTAGCCACTAACAATGGGGTAGCATTATGAAATAGTGGAAATTTACTTTCTATTTTTAGTTTGTTTTGAAATAAGAACAAAAGTGTATTCATGTTCACATATGTAATAAGTGATCTACTTTCTAAATGTGATTCCCTAAAGTGTGATAGTACAAGATATCCAAACCACAAGTATTAAATTAATATATGTTATTGATAAAATTTGTTGGTATATGTGTTCCCATTAATTTTTTGATTGGTTCAGTAGATGTTCACAAGTGGTTGATACATGTTCCCACCTTTGATGAGGTTCCCATGACTGGTTGATAATGCTCCCATTTCTTGGTTGATATGTTCCCACAATCAAAGTGAAATAAATTAGCACAAAATAAAGTAAAGATATGTGTATCTTGTTTAGACAAAAGATGGTGTTTCTCCACATGTTCACACTAAGGGTGGAATATTAGGAATTTATTAGTGATCACATAAATAATTATGTTTTTGGGTATACGTGAATTGTGATAACAACTCACTATTAGATAAGATTGAGAGAAATCAAGGAGTTGAGAAATAGAAGGAATTTGTGATAGAGTTGAATCCTTATATTAAGGAGAGCTTCCTCTGATAAATTATAAATATCTCATATGAATAAGATAATCTTGAATCAAATATATGTTATAGTGTGATTTATATTGTGAAAATATGGTCTAAATTTATTACAAGTAGTAGTTTAGATCATAGTTTAGACTTTAGGATAGACAAACAAACCATTCATCCTCCCCTGACCACACCAACACTTGAGGGAAGGATTTGTACCTTAATAATAGGTACCTTTAAAATCAACATTGATCCCTATGATTACCCACATATTTTTGAAGCTAAACATCCTCTTCCCCCTATAGAAGCAAACAACACTAGAGCACTTCTTGATAACCCATTACAAATATTATTTTCTTGGGACATAAAAGATACAAAATTGACCATTTTTTATCATTCGTCTTGTAAACTAAAAGTTTTTCTTAGGATACTTAATACACTAAAAAGACTCAAGATGAGTGGGTGTTTGAGTTATTAGAAGTGCCTGTCTTCCTATAATCAAATATTATTGTCAAGAAACCAAAGTTAATTTTCCCCATCAATGATATTATAAGTTCCATAATTATGCCCACAATGGTCAAATTCATTTAGGAGATCTTGTCCTTAGACTTGATAGTCAAATCAACAAAAAGAAAGGAGAAGATTGGAAATTTAGATCAAATTGGTTAGGCCCTTACCTAGTGATATAAGACTTAAAAAATGGATTCTATCAGTTATGCACTTTATAGGACAAGAATTTTGGTGTGTCTATGAACTCTTTTCACCTAAAACATTTCTATATCTAGTACTTACATATCACATATTCCTCGTTGCATTGTATATTTCATTATAAGCATTTTGTCTTGCATATTAGATATTGTGTTTGGTGATTATTTAGTTTTTAATTTGCATAACATGGAACTTTTAGAATGTAGCATATCATATCATTTCATTCTCACAATACCCTATCACCCCATGGAAAGTATTCTCAAAATTAGTATTACATTAGTTCTTTCCTTAATTCTTATGAGTGTAGTACATCTATTTTCCATGCATCTTCATACACAATTTATAAAATGCTAGCCTATAATCTAGCTTAGAGTATTTTCCATGGTAGAGTCTCATCTTACAGTGCCTTCTAAAGCAAAACATATGCATGCTCAAAAATAAGTAAACTTTACTTGCCTATCTTGGTCCTTGGTGATGATCTCTTACATATTACTAGTTGCATGGGGCCAAGATTTGGGAGTAAATGCCTTACAAATAGAAAAGTAGACATTTCTATGAAAATCAAAAGCTTATGCAAATACAAAAGTCAAATCACACATATCTCACCCTCTGGTAACCTTTGGTGTTGATCCCTCACATATTATTGGTTGCATGGGGTTAGCATTAGGGAGAGATGAGCTTACTCACCTACATATAGACTTTGGTGATGAGCCGATGCATCTTCCTACTCACATGATACTAAGTGTAGGGGGTCACAAAGAGAATTAAAAGTTATATTCAGAAGTAATATTAAATCATAAAGTGTTGAAGTAAAAATATCTACAAAAATCTTGTCTATAAGCCTATGCTAAAATATGTAACTTTATCTCATTCATCAATTTAGTCAAGATTAGTGTTAGAGTATCTTACTCATGATTACTAGGCTCCAAGTATTTGTGTTTACCTAGTTTTATTTTATGTTGGGTTTAGTCCCATATTCACTAGTTTAGCTTTCATATTATTTTCCCTTGCCTATATAAGCAATTGATTTGCATTATAACATATATGCTTCTTTATGATTTTACATGTTTTTTTAATCCTTTTTAGATCTCATTGTGTGTATATCAATTATTTTGTTTACAATTAGTTTTCTCTTTTTGAGTATATGCTCTAGCATCAATGGTTATGGTAATGAGCCATTAGAGAGATCTTGGCTGAAGAGTTTTGATAACTCTTTCATTATATCAAAGCCTTTCCATGCAGCCATTACTCAATAACTAGTCTCTTATATTGTCAAGGCCTAATTTTGAAGGAGAAACTCTAATATCTATAGATCTTGATTTTGATGTAGGTTGTTGATGATGAAACAAAGAGCCAAGAGGATTTCAAGTGGTGACAATGTTGATCTTTGTTGAAAAACTATATATGCATCAAGAGTAGTGCCCAAAGTTTTTTAGACCTATGTACATCTTTTTAAGACCTACTTGAAGTTCTAAGAGGCCTGTGTGTTATTTCATGATCTTACCAAGTCCTTTTCACACTCCCACAACCTCTCGAGACCCTCCTAGATGATTGGTATTCCTCTATTGGTGAACTACATACTTCCTTGGTGAGATTAGATCTCTAATGGACTACATATCTTCTTCCATGGTGGCACTGTATAAATCATGTTGGAGTCTTTTCTCTTTGGTTTGATGAGGAAGTCAAACCTAATTCATCACCAACTCTATTATTTCTATTTGCTAAGTCATAAAGTCAAAACCCTAAATTTCCCTATAAAATAATTAAAAATAAATGCATGTTTCTAATTTTATTTTAATATCTTTGTAATTTTTTAATTAAAACCCCTTCCAAGAGGATTTTTCATAAAAGTACACATAGGGGTGATTGGGATAGATGTTTTTTACTTTTGGTGATGTGAGGAGGTCTTAGTTTTAGTATCAATTCCAATGTGTGGTTACATGGCATGCTTTGTGTTTAAATATGTTGAGCATTTAAACCTTTAGTGCAAGTTTTTATTAAATATGCCTTACTGATGGGTACATAATTGTTTAATAACTTTTTATCGATAGCTCAAAATAGAGGACCATTTTTTTAAAAAGTTCATGTTTTTTCCATGAATTGAGCCTATTTACTTTGTAAAACACACTAAAATATAAAATGCCACATTATGGGGGTCTTTTTGCATTGGTTATGTTATGTTGTGGTCACAGTTTATGGTGACATTTTTAGTAGTGATGTATTTTGCTATGTTTTGAGCATTCATTGAGGGAATATTTATTATTTTTTATGTACCTTATCTCTTTCATTTGTCAGAGATTGTAGGGTGAGGTCCTATATAGTAGGAGGTTAGATCCCCTTATAGGCAACACAAACTTCCTTCTTGCTTTCTTTGGATTGCATTGTCATCATTTATTGCACTTATGGATGCATTTTTGATTGATTCTAACATCTTATTATTGAGTTTACATTGTCATTACTATAGGGTTTCCTTTGACATAGGCTTTACATTGATGCATGCACTATCTTATATGTATTTTTTATTGAGCCCAATGTCCCTTTGCATGTGCTTTACACGCTATTTTTGGTTGCTAATCATTCTCTAGTGTTTTTACATACATGGATGTTTTTTTCCATTTGACACATTATTCCATCAACCTAGGACATGCATTAGTACTTTAACATACTATTATTTAATTTATGTCTCCTCAAGGCCCCTTTCTTAGTACCTCACCTTCTTCTATGGGGATACTTTTTTTATCCCTTATTTTTGGAGAATCTCTCTTGATGGATTTTTTGATATGTCAAAGGTCTCCTTGTTTGGTATTATTCTAGTGAATCCTAGTGTTTTCCTTGTCTCCATCTAGTGTTCTATATATGGGTTATATTATACTCACATTGATTTATAAAGTGCCATGGGGGGTTTGTTGATTCAACCTTATCTTCTTTCATGAATTTGTGTGCTCTATTTTGGGCACCTTTTCACTTCTTCAGTTGCTTTTCTCTTCCATCACTGTTAGAGCCATTTTATGTGAGAGTTTATATCTATATTTTCAACAATTGATAGTCTCTTTATTTAGAGTTATTATGGTATATATAGTGCCATCTTTTTTGGTGTTTGAGTAGTGGATTCAGACCACTCATATAGACCTTTGTTTCTCCACCCCATCCATTCAGCAGTATGGGGGTGTGATGTACATTCTACTTCTTGGTGTTGAGTGTTCCTTACACATGTTATACTTTTTTGTACTTTCATCACCACTGATAGTCTTCTTGATTGAAGTTATTCTAGTGAAGCCCAATTTTAGTTATTTTTTGATTGATTAGTGGATTCAAAACAATCATGTAGATTGAGTTCTTTCATGACTTATGATTACTTGGAGTGCATAATTCTTCAACATCATCTTTGGGGGGATTTCTATCTCTCTTCCACTTTTCTCTCTTTTAGGCTGGGGAGTTTTCCCTACAATTTTTCTCCCTTTTTCTCCATTTTATGAGAGCTATATGTATTGTTTCACTCTTTTGAGTGTTTTATGGATTTCTCCTTTGTACATAGGTGTCTTATTCTGGCACTTTAATTATCAGAACCCAGATGAGGATTGTTACTTAACTCCATGGCCTTCTTTGTGATTCTTATAGTGATACCAGTGTGGTATCCCCACTAGTGACACTAGTGTGGTAGCCCCACTAGTCTTTTTACTCACTTATCACCATCATGTTGGAGGGTGTTCAATTTATGATTCTTCGAGTCCATCATTATACCTAGTACTTTGGAGTGTAGTGTTTATATTCAGTGATCCTCATATTTAGCACCATTCCTACTTCAACTTGGTAGTTATAGAGATCTAACATCCATGTACTCTGGCATGATGGATTGGTGTTAATAATGGCATGTGACTTCATTCTACATTATCTATTATTGTCCCCTATCTTCACTTTAGGGGGGTGTTAGAGTATCTTACTCATACTTGTTAGGCTCTAGGTATTTGTGTTTACCTAGTTTTGTCTTATGTGGGGTTTAGTCCCACAATGGCTAGTTTAGCTTTCATATTGTTTTGCCTTGCCTATATAAACAAGTTCTTTTCATTTAAATATATTTGATTTTAAATATTTTTATAATCCTTTTCAGATCTCATTGTGTGTATATCAATTATTTTGTTTACAAATTAGTTTTCTCCTTTTAAGTATATGCTGAAGCATCAATGGCTATGGTGATGAGCCATTGGAGATATCTTGGTTAAATATTGTTTATGACTCTTTCAATTATTTATCTCTAGATGAAACCCATAAATTTAATATTTTGTAACTTTAACAAGAAGTACATTTTCCTCTTGTCATATAAGGATTAGGTCATATTCCTTTTTCTTATGAAATTTTGATTTATGATTTTCATTCTTTATCATCTCACATTTATCCTAATCTCATTTTCATTCCTTGTTGCAAATTTAAAGTCATATATTGTGTAAACAAAAAAAATGGTCATCACTTATAAAAAAACTATTAGCGCACTTACAATTCCATACATGTTCTAAAGAATTACATCATTTGTATACATTTTGTTCCCACATATATAAACATTTTACATAACATTATATCAAAAAAAATGTATGTATGTATATATGTATGTATGTATAGTGTCGAGATTGTACATCATGTCTCAGTAAAATCTACCTATGTAGAGGATAAGTGAGTCAAACATCTCAAAAAAAAAGTGCATGTATGTGTATACATGTTCAATAGTGGACCTAATATTTTACCCTCATATTGCTTCAGTCACTTCCTATAAAGTCTTCACCTAAGACTCTAATCTAGATATACATCTTTATGGGTGAGTGATCTCTAAATATGTGTGATAAGCTAGGCAAAAAACATATTATTCCTACCTATCCCGATAGGTAGACCTACATAAACCAATAGCCTTTTATTAATGTACCCAAACCCTCAAACCCAATGCAAAAAATTTGGATTAGTGTAAATTTACACATTTATAATCAAAAGATTAAAATTGGGGAAAAAAATTCAATCAAAACCTACATATCCCTGCCCGACTCCACCTCCTATTGGAAATTAGCCATCCTTGTCTCATGTTCTACCCATAGACTACCTATTCATTCAAATCCATCACAAGCATCCCAAAGCTCAAAAAGATCTCAAATTAATTGGCATAAATAAATCTATTTTCGGCAAGTTTTAGAATTAATTGGCCACCAAACTAGTTGTTTTAGTTTAAAAACTTTCTAAATTTGGTATATTCTTTCATTGATGCATGTTTACATGTTTATGAATCATCTTATTACTATATTTTATGATCCATGTTTTAAAGTAATTTTTATATTCTATAGCATGTTTTATGGTTTTATAGGTACATGATAACTTAGTGATAGATTTAGTCCCCTGACAAGACGATTTAAGTCAAGTGGAGTCTCAACTAGATTCACCATGCAACAAGGTAAGTGAGGTGGGTATTTATAACTTCTTATTTCCATTTCACACATTGTTACTCAAGACCACACCCTCATCAATTCATGACAAGGCATCTTCCTAAAGGAAAATATGTATGCACCTAAAAATTACTTATTGTGACATGTCTAGTATGATTTCCAATGATGATGCAGTGATCTCCTAATTTACGCTCAAGTGGGTTCTCTCTAAAATTATAGTCCCTACCATGTCCCTATTTTTACACTTAACCCATTTTTGAAACTTTTTTTGATATTTTTGCCTTCTTTTTGATTGATTTAGAAACCTGTCATTAGTGATGGAACCACCCTATTAGGTGATGAAACTATCCTATGGTGTTACAAAACCACCTCATGAATGATGGGTTCATTGGGTCAGTTATGTAAATTGCCCTGATGAACCTGTTATATAAGGGTGGTTATGATTTAAATATAGGTGGTTTTATAATGAAATATTGTAGTTTTGTTTTCTCTTATCTTTACACAAAAATATTATTTATTCTTTTTTCTTATTTGAATCCTTTTAATAGGTTATTTTAGAGCATATAGATTCAATTCCAAACCCTAGTAAGAGATTAAAAAATAAATCAAACACTTTAAGCTATAATTGTTGACCTTTCAAGTCACCATGTGCCCAAAATAGTTATACGCTATGGGTGCACAAGTAAGGCATGTGCAAAGAAGTAAAATGGCACCCAAGTTTAGTTCAAAGCTTAAATATCATTGGTGGATTTTCCAAGCTCACGGGTAATTCAATAAAAAAGGCTAAGTCCAAAAGGAAGACCAATACTTCGCTTTGCAAAGGGTTTGGTCTTCACACTTTTTTTTAAGGGTCATCATATTTTGGCATAAAAATTCATCAAAATAAAGCATAAAGGTAAGTGCACAAAAGGAGATATAGAGCTTTTTTATGCACAAGAATTACACTTCATGCAAAGACCCACAAGAGTTTTATGAAAATAGGAGAGTGCCTTGATTACACACTAGATATAAAGCACTATAGGCATGTGTATAATACACAGAATAGGCTCAAATGGGTAGTACTAAAGAGAGGATAACTATGTAGGTATGGAGGGGATCTAGATCAAAATGATGAATTAAATATTATTTAAATTATTTTTTGCATTGGTGTGTGGGCCCTCCATAAAGTATTGAATAATTTTTTTAAAATTATTTTTCTCGAATGAATTTTTTTTACAAGGAAAAGTAATTTTTTTATCATAGAGAGGGAAATCAAGTTCAAATGTAAAAATATTTGTTTATGTCTTGTAAATCCTCTTGGAGCACTTGGAAAACATTGTTTTGTAAGGAAATCTCCATAAAGGTCAAGGTTTCAACCCTCAAAAGTGCCAAGAAAATATTTTTTGCAAGGGGTTATTTAAATTAATTATTAAAACCAAGAAAATATGTACCTACGATGATCATTTTTACCATATCTTGAACACATTATCATATTATTTTGTCAAAATTACCTTTTTGAAAACTAGACTTGGATAGATTTTCAATGAGTATAAAAAAGGATGGGTCCATCATGTCTTGCTATGATATTATAATCCCCATAAACTAGTCAAATTTTTTGAATTAGCATTGAGGGGGTCTACCTAGCCTGATAGAGAAGTAAAATTTCAAACTATCATATTTTATGCATACAATGGCCAAATTATTTATATGATCACTCATTTTTTATGGAAATGGATTTCTAAGAGCATCAATGTGAGCAATTTTTTATTCTATAAATCATAAATATGTTTTTTTTTACATATTTTGAATAAATTATGCATTATAACAAAATTGGGTGCATTTTCGATGGAATCCAACACCCCAAATATTTTTCAAATGGTAAAAATGCATTGTATACACCAAATTAAGATTGTAATGATGTGTCCCATTGTTTGTTTTATTGGTGATGATGGTGTTACATTTTAGCATTTAAAGGTCCATAAGGATCCAACAAGTTAAACAAAAGCCAACTAGAGGTTGGAAGATCTACAAAGGTTGGAGGATATTTTACCTTCTCTAGTTCAATATTCACTCGAGGTATGGGCTCACTGTTAGGATAGTAATTTTTTTCTTATGTTTTTACTTTCAGTTATATTTTTGGTTTTCTATATTTGATATTCATGACATGGAGCAGATAGAGTAGTTTGAATTTGTTTTTATGATGCACATCTTCTCACATCTCACCTGATAAGGGGGAAGATATTTCATAGTGGCCTTTGATCAGTCATCATTGGTTATACAGTTCAACATTAGATTTTATAGCATTTTGAGTGTTGATCAAAGGCATGCATGTGATGTTGGTAATTATTGGTCATCATAGAGATGTACCATATAGAGTATTAGAGGATCACTTGGATGGGTTCTTAAGTGGGACCTTATGTGGGTCGATGTATTTATAAAAGATTTAATTAGGTTCTACGATAGTAAGGTATGATGATCATAGGGGATGAGTAGGCCTTGATCATGTTCATCAATCTTGTATGCCACAATTTATAGGGTGGGCTTCTATATGGAGTGGCATTGGTTTTGATTAGTACCATGATGTACAGTGTGCTAGTTTGTAAATGTAGTAGAGATTCATTAATGAATCCATAGTCATATATATAGATATTCATCATCTATACCCTTTTGTATCAAGGGGATTTTGTTGGGTTTATGATCCAAATAAATTTTAGTTTAATGTTTTGGTTTAATAGTTGTTTTATTTAAATAATAGTTGGTTCACGGGAATGTTGGTTGAGTCATATAACCACTTCATGAAAAGATTATAAATATTTTCACCTCCTTTGTAAATTTATCTCAAAATAATACATTAAGATATTTTATGTGAAATACAATATTTTCAATGTAGTTTTCTAGTTATTTCTCCATTTATTCAAGCCAATACTAGCACTAGCAGTGAGTCCATATAGATTTCCAGATGGAGATCATGATGTAGATTAAGTGAGTAGAGGTGGTAGTTGGGCCAAGTGTATGTTGGGTGAAGCCAAGGTGGAACATAATTGAATACAAAAATAGTTGGTAAATCATAGAGTATGATTGCACACCTCATTTGGTTGCAAAGGCATACTCAAACCTACATCCATATGCATAGTGTGGCATCTAACATATAGAGAGTTCTCTTTAGCTACCTCAATTCCCATATTGGAAAGAATAATTTAATAATCATAGGCCCTATGCAGCATGATCTAGGTTGCCTCCATACCTCAAAATACCTAAATAGACCCAAATCAATCATCACCATGCTTTTATAATATAGTCAAATCAGCTAAAAGATCTAAGCTAACTATGTTCTATTATTTAATATTTTATCAATTGTATTCTTCCAATGTAATTAATTAACCATGGGCTTCCCTATATCTATAATATTTGGGTCTTTCATTGAAAAGGGTTGACATTTTTTAGCATAGCAGTGCTGCCAAAATTTACCCTCTATGAGCCCTCTATCACTTGAACCTTATAACTAATGAAGACTAAGTTTACATTCCTTCATGATTATTGCATTTTGTGTGCACTTTAATAGTTGTTGATATGTCTTTGTGGATGTATCTTCCATCTCACTGTTATCCATCCTTTCACACCTTTGTGTAGAACTTGGCTCTCTCTTACAAATCATCTATTATGCACACTCAGGTTTATGCTAGTGTTATTTGTGGATATTTTGTCTTCCCTCCTAGTTATGCATTATGTCCCATGCCTACATAAAAATTAATTATATGAGAGGAATCCATTTTGAAGTTTGTGTAATGATTTCTCAATTTCTATAGTTTTCTTGTGTTCTTTAAGGCCTATAGAGGTGTTTTTTCTAATATTAATAAATTACCATCTTCCCTTTTGGAAAATCTCTTCCTTTTCCATCAAAATAATTTAGATTTATCAATAGAAATAGGATCTTTTTATACTCTTTATAGGCCTACATGTTGATGTTATATTAGATGCACTTAATTTATAAGTAAATTGGCCTTCTCTATAAGTTCATCCCAAGGAGCACAAGGTTCCCACACCTTGGGGATAATCCCATTATTGAAACAAAACATTGACCTACTCACAAGCATAATATTTCTAAATAAATTCATGCCCCATGTTGATAACTTCCATTCCCTACACCAAGTATTCATGCCTTATGTGAAAGTAAAAACACTCTCATACCATGAGCTATCCATGGGTATAGGTTTTAGGTGATAATAATTTCTGGCATGCCCAGTGGGACCAGAGTTTAGAATTTTGGTTGAGAGTTTAGTGTTACTCTTATTTAATTTACAATGTTAAATAATCCATAAAAGCACCTAGTGATTTTGAGTATTCTTTATATTCAAAAGGCCAGTTCTTCACGTATATGCCAAGATAGATGAAATCATTCTTAAGAGGTACTAATTTTTAATTCATTGAATTACCTATACCCTATAGAGGGATAATAACTAGGGTTTATTTATCTCCTATTATGATAATTGTTGACTCAAGATAGTCATCCCCTAGAGCTCAATATACCCCTCCTTCTAGGAGATTTCCCCAACTTAGAGGAAGACTCTTTCCTATTCCCTTCATGGCTACCCAAAGAAACTAGCTATTTGTGCCCTTTAATGGAGGTAGCCCTTTAGCTCTTACATAGTAAGATGACATTCTAGTTTCAGATCTTAAAAGCTTGTCATACTTTACTAGTGAGAATGTATTTACTCCTATATAACATATAAAAGATATTGATAATATATACTTAGTGCACCATGTTATTGAAGATAATGTATTGGTTAGGATACTCATGACTTCCTTAAAGATGAAAGATCTCCAATAGTATATAAGTTTGAGGCCTAATTATATTCACAAATGGGATGAGCTAGGAGAATAGTTATGAAACTAATTTGAAGATAAATGATCACTTATCCTTAATAGAGCATCTCACCACTAATAAGAGAGACCCACATGAGTTGATTATTTATTTTAATTTTATATTCTAAAGAGTTTGGGATATAATTCCACCTTTGTTTAAACCATCTACAAACACTACATTCTTATAATATTTAAAGGCTCTAAATAGTGATATAGTTTTAATGGTCCAATCCATGGGAGGGATTATGATTCCTGATACATATGACATTGTTGTTATTACTAATAAGTATCTAATTCAAGCTATAAAGATTGCTCACGTGCCTCTTATACCTCTCTTTCCAGACCTACAACCTAATCAACTTGTTTCCCAACCTCTATTGGCACCTATCCCTATTGCATTTATCCTACCAACTACATCTAACTCTCCTCCCAATGAGTTACATGAATTTAAATAACTACTATAGAGTTTTGGGAAAAAGCTAGTAGCATTAAAAAGGTAACAAGCCCAACATTCTAGACCATACCATCCATTAAATCATAGTTATCAACATACTAGTTAAATTTATAAAAGTAATGCATAAGTCAAGGATAACTCACTTATCATATGCCATGAAATGCATGGAACACCAATACGTATAGCACCTCTAAATCCCTTTTGCCCATTCAAATAATATAGGTGTAGAATTATAAATGGTTCTTTCCTTATAATTAGCCACATAATTAGGCTACCTACATAAATGGAGTATTGATAAAATATTTGATGGTTCAAATCATATCATATCCCCAAGATCAACCTAAAGAATCAAAGTCATAAATGAAAGGAATACAGGAGTAGGCCCAAATGAAAGAAAATTAATCAAAGGAATTGGTAAGAGAATGACTTCATTGGCATAAATTAGAACCAAACAATGAATACAGTCAGCAATCCAATGGCCTATAATACAAGATTTGAAAGAATAATAATGGAGGGTGAGCAGTCTCCCTTGGTAGGCCAAATTTATACTTCATAATTTCCAAGTGAATTTATCAAAGAGAAGGCAACTACTACTACTACCCAAGTGCAAATAAATCAACCTACCTATAAGGAAAAGAAGCCACAAGTCAGTCAACACACTAAGGAAGATGTTGCTACCTCAAAATTTCAAATGAAGGGAGCTCAAATCCCTTTCAACATAGTGGAACAAATGAAGAGGGAAATTTTGAATCTGAATATGTTAGAATTTCTATCCATCCATTATCAAAGGGATTTGTTGTAGGAATCATTGAAGAGATTTTATCCTCATGAACTAGCAAAGGCCTCTCCATCTACTTCCATAAGATTGTGTCAAATAAAAGGAGATATTATCAAAAAGTATCAATACACCACCATTTTATGTCTTATTGATCATAGGTAAGCACCTTTTCCATAACTATATGATTGATTTAGGTGCAAGTAGCTTGGTCATGCCCAAGAAGATAGTTGATATGCTCAGTGTAGAATATACCCTAATTACAAAAGAATTTATCTAATTATATGGAATAACAATAAAATTATATGGATCATTAAGGGGTTAAATATTACCCTACATTCATGTCTTAGCCTCTCCATTACCCAAGACATCTATGTTATAGACCTTCTTTTTTCACCATTTATCTTTCAAGATACTTCACTATAAAAATGGGTGGGCACTTATATTTCTATTTGTCACACATGCTATTAAGGACTAGATATAGGACTAAGGTGAATATCAAGGCCAAGCCTATTTGTAGTGATCATATAAATCCATACTCACCTAATCTAATTGATATGAACTACATAATGCATGAATAAGAGGATAGGTCAGTCTTCCATGAGATCTTCATGCCTCTTAAGGAATTACTAGACCATGTACTAGATTAATGGGATAATGAGCACTATGGATTTGATCTATATAACTACATAGAGGAAAATGGGCTAGGCACTTACTGCATCCTTGAGGAGGGATCTATTATGCCAAACCTCATGAAGACTCAAGAAGACTATGAAGGCATGTGCTAGTTATATTTTTATGGATTAAGGAGTATAAATGGTGTAGGTGCAAGTGTTTTGATCATCTCCCCTCAAAAGGAGAATTTATTTCATGCATATAGGCTAAACTTTAGTTGCACCAATAATGTTGTTGAATATGAGGTATTGATCCAAGGCCTTTAATTAGCATTAAATAAAGGGATTAAGCTATTACAAGTGTTTGGAGATAGTTGTCTAATCAAATTAGAGCTCATAATGAATCCATGAATAGTCTTTTAAAGGCTTACAAATACATAGTGTGGGACCTCATTGAAGGTTCCAATGCCTTCAACATACAAGTTGTCCTAAGAAAACAAAATGTTGATGTAGATATGCTTACTATAGTGGGATCACAATATGACCTCCCTATTGATGTTTTAAGAATTTAAGAATAGTTTGTTAAGCTGATTAATAGACTTGTAGTGCCTAAAAATGATGTTAATTGGTAAGTGTTCAAAAATGATGAGCAAATCATCAATTTAATATAAGAAGAGTTAGAGTTTTTTGTCGATAACCAATCAAGGTTATGAAGATAGTATAGGTATCAGAACATTTAATTGAGAATAAATAAGTTGCCCAATAGATTGGTCACACTAGAAAACATCTTCAATTTTGATGATTAGTTCAAGGGTGAGAAAAGGAACATGATAGTAAAGAAGGAAAATTGTGAGCAAGTGGTCATCTCAACTGGTAAACTCTTAAAGGCTAAAAATGTATGTACTTAGCCTAAAAAGGAATGGTTTATTCACCATTTTATAAGCTATGATGATATATTTACATGGAGTTACTATGACCTCAAAGGTTTTAACCTAGTCTTAACCTAGCATAAAATTGAGATAGACCCTGATGCCAAACTAGTTAGGCAAAAATAAAGACCTATAAACCCCAATATTGAGCCATTGATGAGAAGAGAACTAACCAAACTCATAGAGGCCAATATCATATTTCTAATCAAGAACTCCTCTTTGGTAACCAATCTCATCCCAGTTAGAAATAAAAGTGGAGAGATCAGGATGTGTGTGGATTTTAGGGACTTGAACAGAGCATCTCTCAAAGATCATTATCCCCTTCCACCCATGTAGTAAATCCTTCAAATAGTAGCTGGGGCTGAGAGGTTTTCAATTCTTGATGGATACTTGGGATATAATCAAATATTGTTACAAGAGACAGATCAGTTCAAGATAGCATTTACAACCAAATGGGATACCTGTACATATAAGAAAATACCTTTCAAGTTGACCAATGTTGTCACTACCTTCCAAAGAGATATGGATATGGCCTTTAAGGGCCTCATCAATAATATGATTCTAGTCCACCTTGATGATATAAATATTTTCTCCAAGCATTTAAATAATCACTTGGACCATCTAAATCAAGTCATATATAGGTGTAGAGAGTTTGGGGTGTCCTTGAACCCAAATAAGTGTGTTTTCAATTCATGAGAGCCAGTTATTGGTGCACATATTTTTCAAGGATGGATTGGTCATCGATGTATAAATATTAGAAGTATCTTTTCTATTTCCATTCTAAGCCACAATAAAGGCCTACATATTTTTTAGGGAAATATAAACTTTGTGAGAAAGTTTATACCAAACTTCATCACCTTGGTCAAACCACTTACTTTTATGCTCAAGAAGAGTGTCACTTTGAGTTGGATAAGAGAAGGAAATGGTAGATTTTAATTAATTAAAATAGTAATATTACAATCCCCTATACTTTTGAATCTGTGCTACAATAAGGAATTCATCCTCTATGCTTTTGGAAAAGATGAAAGCATCTCAACAATCTTAATGAAGCAAAATAATGACAAAATGGATTAGTCTATTGCTTTCTTCAATCAAATGCTTAAGGACTATGATTTGATGTATAACTTCATGGAAAAATAAGTTATTTTCATCACAATATCTCTTAATAAATTTATACACATGTTTTATAATAACAAAATTTAGCAAATGGTCTTACATATAGGCATAAAGGAGTTTCTATTGAGTAGGGACATAAATGAAAAGAGAGCTGGTTAGAATACCAAGGTGATGGATTATGGCATTGACATCAAGATAACCAAGCTTGTAAGAGGAAGAGGATTGTGTGAGTAGTTATTAGTTTTTGTAGAAAATAAAAACAAGACAATCTTTATGTTATAATAAGAATAACTAGTTGGTCAGGGTACCTCTGATAGCTAGATTTAGAACATGAAAGTCTTCCATAAATAAAATGAGTATAAATAGGGGATTGAAAAATTAAAGATAAGACACCTTAGCTTAAAATATATTTTTTATGTTCTGGTTAGTGGTGTACTATTTAGAAAAGACATTAATGGAGTTTTCTTGAGATGTATTGAACAAGACTAGATTGGCAAGATCCTTCAAAACATCCATGATGGGTTTTCAAGAGGTCATTACTCACCTAAGACTATTATTGTCAAAATTATGAGGGTAGGATATTAGTGGCCAAATGTTTTTAAAGATTCTCATAAATGGGTAAGGATCTGCAAGAAGTGTGGCTTCTTCACTAGCAAATAGAGGATGGCATCTTTTACATTTTACCCAATACAAGTTGATTAGCCCTTCACTCAGAAGGGTAAGCCCATTTAATTAAATGATTAACCCTCATTCAATTTTTGGACACAATTGGATCCTAATGGCCACATATTATTTCATAATATGGATAGATTCAATGGCACTCAAATAGGTATATGAAACATCCATACTAGACTTATATGAAAGCATTATTACTAGATTTGGTGCTCCAACCACCATTATCTCATATAACACCATGGCCTTCATTGAAACCAAAATCAGTGCATGGTAAATTAATTATGGCATATATTTAAACACCTCCTCAAATTATTACCCTTAATATAATGGTTTAGCTAAGTCAACCAACAAAAAATTGATCTGCATCATTAAACAGACTATGAAGGAGAATCAAAGGGTTTGGTACACTAAGCATAAAATAACCCTATGAGTGGATAGAATATCCCCAAAGAGAGAAATAGGTAAATCCCATGCATGTTGGTTTATGGAAGGGAATCAAGACTTCCCATGCCTCTTGAGTTTCCATCACTAGAGCTCACTCATCAACTAGGGTTGGTTGAAAATGATCCTATAGAAATAAGGCTAATTAATTAATGGAGTTGTAAGAGACTAGGAACCGTACAATGCATAGTTTGGAGCTTCATCAAACCCAAACAAAGATAAATTTTGATAGGAAGGATACTGAAAGGATCTTCAAAGAAGGAGACATGGTACTCAAAAGGGATGAAGATAGGGTGAAACTGGAAGGCATACAAAACTTGATGCCATATGGAGTGGCCCCTATGTCATAACTAGTTAAAAATAGGCCAATGATTTTCAACTCTCAAAACTGAATGGAGAGGCACTATTGATCCCAATCAATGGGATCCATCTCAAGAACTACTCGTAAATTTATTTTTAAAGTTGTATATATTAGTATATATGCTCTTTATTTCCTCTAAGTACTTATACATACTAGTTGTTTCCCTTTCCCTAAGTGCTTTTGCACATTTGTTATTATTCCTTATTTTTAACGTATTGTTTTGAATTATAACTAACTTATTCAATTCATTCAATAGAGGGCTAAGCATTAATCATATAGGTGATAACATGAGATCACTTGGTATGGAGGTGAGACATAACTCCTATGCATGTGAGAGTTACACTTTCAAAGATTAAAAAAATTTAGGCTTTATGACTCCATGCCTAATGGATCACTTCAAAGGATACTATATCCCCACTTAGTAGTAAAATAACCTATAAAGATCATCAAATTTTTAGCTCTTCAAGTCACCATGTGCCCTGAACACTTCAACATTGGGGGCGTGCAAGCAAGGTGCATGTGTAAAAGGAAAGTGGTACCCAAGTTCAGTTCAAATCTTAAATATCACTAGTGAATTTCTAAAGTTCATAGTAAATTTAGTGGAAAAGACTAAGTCTAAAAGGAAAACCAAGACTTTTCACTTTGCTTTTTTTGAAGGGTCATCATAGGTTGGCATGAATATGCATTAATAGAAAGCATGAAAGTAAGTGTGTGAAGGGAGAGTTAGATATTTTACATGTGTAGGAATTACACTTCATGAAAAAACCCATTAGAAAGTCATGAAAACATAATATCACCTTGATCATGCACTAGACATAAAGTACAATAGGCATACATGCAGTACACAGAATAGGACCAAAAGAATAGCACTAAAGAGAGGTAAACTATGTTGGGTAATATTTTGTCAACTAGCTAACTGATGAGAAAAATAGGTCTCTTTAACCATAGCATAGGGAAATTGGTTGGCCAGATGTGTAGGTTTACTACATCAAAAGGGGACAAATCTCTCCTCTCATCAAGGGGAGGTTCCATGTAAATATGTAGGAGCTATATACTATATATATAAGCAAAAAATAACATTCAGGGGTAGGATAAACCATCCATCTCTCTTTTTTTAGAGATGATGTTCGCAAATCAAAGGAGAAATCCTAATGAAATGACAGAAGGCACTCCTCTACTTTCATAAGTGTTGTTCAATAGACAAAGGGAACATTTTCGGTGGTGACAAGTAACTGTAACAGGGTGCAGTAACACAGCAAGATGAAATGTAGCACAAAGTCTCCACCTCAACTACCCAATAGTGAGATATAAAGGATAATGAGGGCATAAAGCCATCCCAAGATCCTTTACACAGGAATAGAAAGAAAACACACTAAAGGCAATTATGGGGGCACAAAGTCTCTCCAAAGTTGGCTTTAGGACACCTTCCTAATTACTTTCACTAATTTTTCTTATTCAATTAAATGGACAAAAAAAATGTATTAAAGAAACAGACATAAGAACAATTTCCCCACAAACCAAGTTATTCCAGCACAAAGTCTGAAAGTCACTTATTTTCTTATTCAAATAACAAAATATGATCAACAATCTGAGCTCAAAGTCTCAGTAATGCCTTTCAATTTGGGTAGAGTTTTGTTTTTGATCACAGAGAGAGAGAGAGATATCTCAAAACAATAAGAGAGAGTCTAATATATAGTGCTCCAAGAAAGACTTGGGCACTTTGTTTCAAAAAAATGACTTACAATGCATTCAATTCCTTTAATGCATTTTAAATTCTATCCATGGGCTATGCTGGAATCAAGCATCAATTTTTAATATGGGTTGCTTGATGTGTTTCCTTATGTGTGCACAGCTGTTCACTCTACTCAATGCAGAAAAATAGGCCACACCATTGAATATTTGTGCTCTTCGATGTCCACTTGGAGGACTGTTTTACCTTCTAGAAACATATCCCATGCATGGATATTTCTAATCTTTTTCCATCATTACCCCTTTCCTAGCTGTATTTCATCCTTATCTATGTGATCTGAGCCCTTGAGCTATCTCTTTGGCTGGTTGCTAAATTTGTTTACAGGGTCTATGCTTAAGCCTACAAGGATCAACAGTTATTTCATTGTCACAAATTTTATGTGTTCGGGTCCATCATTGTTTGAAAACCAATGGCTAGTTGGTTTCCCTAAATTTGATGGTTGCAAGCCCATCATCCTCCTTAGCAATTCCTTCATGTCTTTCCAACTTGCTTTGGCCACTTTCTACTGATCTTAACAAGTGACACATGGCAGTATCTACTGAGCTTATAAAAACACTATAGAAACATTAAAGACTCTTTTGGATTCATGCGGATGATGACACATGGCACATTTCACTCGAGTTTAGCCACTCACCTAGGACCCACCATAGTCCTTAATAAAAGTAAGAAGCTGTGGATGTTTCCACTTGGTGGCCTCCATCAAGTTTTAAAGATGACACATGGCATGTTTTGCTACTTTGAAAGTTACTAGAAACTGTGTCTCGATAAACGACACTTGGCAGCTTCTGCTTCAACTTTATAAGGGATACATGGCAGCTTCCACTGCACTTTGTAAGGGACACGTGGTGGCTTCTACTACTTTGAAGTTTGATCTTTCTTGGAGGGAACTTGACTTTTAGGGTCTTGAAAAATGGTCCACTTTCCTTGGCGAGAGCCTCCCGCAAGGGTATCTACCCTTTGGGCAGTCTTGGGATGGCCTTCAGGCTTTAATTTTCTTAGCGGGCTTTTACTACTCTTTTCCTTTGAATAAAAAGTCTGAAGAAATTCCTTTCAACAATTTGTTTGAAGGAAATCTTCCTTCGCTTTGCCTTAGTCAATTTTCTACCAGGTTCTTGATTTTGGGCTTTCTTCTCGAGTGAATTCCTTTGGATAAAAAGTCTGAAGGATTTTTTCCTTAACCATTTTGCCATGTTATTTTCTCAAAAGAGAACTGTGCCCTCCACAAGGACTTGTTTAAGCTCAGAACTATCCTTTGAGCTTTTGCAACGGTCCATCTACTCTTCACCTACCCTGCGTAAGGGTGCTTTGTCCTTGGTTCACTTTTTTGAAGGAATTCTCTTTGTCCACTTTTGCTCACTGCCCTCTACAAGAGCACTTTTTCCTTTGGCTTTGGGGCAGCCTCTTGAACCTACCAATTGAACCGATCAATTGAACCAACTTTCGTTCAACAATTCAATGGTTCAATGGTTCAATCGTTTTCTTTTGTTTTACTTAGTCACTTGACTGCTTGAACCAAATGCTTTGAATCAAACCACATTGAATCATACACTTTAAACCTTTTGAACCATTGAACATGTTGAACCTTTGAACTAAAGTGGTTTAATGGTTCAACAGTTCAATGGTTCAAGCCTTCTTCTCTTTGATAAGTGTTTTGAAGCCATTGAACCTAGAAGTGGTTAAACTTGTTGAACCTTTGATGAAGTGCTTAACTCTTGCCGATGATGTTGAACCTTTAAACTTGTTGAACCCAATGAACCAAAATGGTTCAAGGTTCAATGGTTCAATGGTTCAAACATTGCATAGAAGCTTGCCGATGAACTCTTTTGGTTGAACCAAGCCATTGAACCAATCCTAAAAATGACTAAGTGTTGGAAACTTGTTCTTTTGATTGAACTCGCCTGTAGAAGCCTTTGAACCTATTGAACCTACTGATTTCAAGCATTTTGAGTCTATAGAAACATATCTATAGAGTATGTAGATTTAATCCTATAGAGTCCATAGATATGAGTCTATAGAACTGGCAGAGTCCATAGAAATGAGTTCATAGATTTAAGCCTGTAGATTCCGTAGAACTGAGTCCATAGATTTAAGTCCATAGAAAAATATCTGCAGAGTCCGTACATTCAAGCCTATAAAGTCTGTAAAAATCTTAAAAAGCTTAAATAATGAATAATTTGAATGTTCAAAACAATTTTTGAGAAGGGGAGAGAGGATTTTGGTTTGTTGGACCAAAATAGTTCAAATGTTGTCCCAAAAATGAGTGATATTTTTGGGGGACAATAACTGGCTCCAATTGGGGAACTTCCTTCAGTTGAATACTTGGAAAAGCTTAGGGGAGTAGAAACCAGAATCTATAGTGCCTTGAAGTATGCCATTGGGCTATGGAGTCATGCTACCCAAAAAGAAAGGTGATAAAAATGAAAACAAAAGCACAAAAATAGAACTAAAGACTACAAATATACATATGTACAAGCTGATCTTATCTGATACTTCAAGAGTTGAAGTGTTTTAGATGATGCCCATTGTAAGGTAGAGAAAAGAGCATGTCATCTTGATATTTCAATAGGAAGTTATTCTCACCATTGAGCTAATGGATAATAAATGGGCCTCTCTAAAGAGAATCAAACTTCCTATGCATCCCCTTTGGTTCTCTTCTCTTGTCCCACAGTTGGACTTGATCACCAACCTGAAAATCATGATTTTTTGCCTTCTGGTCAAAAAGCTTCTTCACCAGACTTTGATGGGCAGCAATTCGGTCCACCACCATAGTTCTCTGCTCATCCAGCTCAGTTAGGTACATGATCCTCTTATCGATGGAGCTTTCATATATCCGATCTTCAATTGCCTTGGCCAATTTTAATGCTGGCAATTATAGGGTGATTGGTATCTCAGCATTGAGCCCATAAAGAAGTTGGAAAGGAGACATACCAATTGCCCTTTTTGTTGTAATTCTATTTGCCCATAAAGCATCAATTAATGCTTTATGCCATGTCCTTTGGTTGTCATCCACCAGCTTCTTGATGATAGTCATCAGGTTCTTGTTACTTGATTTAGCTTGTCCATTCCCTTGTGGAAAGTAATCAGAAGAGTGAGAGAGAGTGATCCCATAGTAAAAATAGAACTAATTAATCTCTTGGGAATTGAAACAAGCTGCGTTGTCTATGACAATCTTGGTTGGGACCCCAAACCTAGAAATGATATTCTCCTTGAAGAAATTGCACACTACTTATGAAGTAGCATGCTTGGTTGGGATAGCTTCCACCCACTTGGTGAAGTAGTCAGTTGTTGTAAGGACATAATCATGTCCAACACTTGAAGATGGGTTTACAGCTCTAATAAAATCAATTCCCCATTACTGGAATGGTTCCTCTATGACCACTGGCTTGAGAAGTAGGGAAGCTAACTTGGGTCTCCCAACAAACTGCTGGCACAGTTCGCATTTTCTTACCCACTTATATGCATCTTGGAAAAGAGTTGGCCAATAATACTTGGCTCACAAATTTTTATGGGTAGTCATAGGAGCAAAAAAATTTCTTGCATAGGCTAGATTGTGGAAGGATTTCAAAAGTTGGCTTTGTTGCTCCTTGTCCACACAACGAAAGAACACTCCATCAAGGCTCCTCTTGTACAGGCCATTGTCCCAAAAGACAAAATTGGCAACTTTCAACTTGATAGTCCTCCTTTCTTTGTAAGATAGGTGAGCAAGACACTCACCATAAGTAAGGAAATGAGTAATACCTGAATACCACTCATTTTGGTAGAGACAAAGAGGACTATTGGTGTGTCTTCCACCTCTGCTTCTTCATGCTCTATTTCTTCTGGTTTGTTATCAATAATTAATTGGCATAGGCCTTTTCCCTATACCAGCTTTGTTGGCTTGATGACTAGATCAAACTCCTAGATATTTGCAATTCAATTGCCTCTTTTCATCCCAAACTCTTGTTGAGTTAGTATGGATTTGATTGTGGTATCAAGAACCAAGGTAGTAGCATGAGAATTAAAGATGTAGAACCGAAATGCTTGACTACCTTCACCACTGCATAAGCATGCTTCTTCATATTTGAGTACTTTAGCTCATGAGCTTTGAGAGGGAAACTCATGAAATAAATGGGAGATTTCATACCTTCTTTATTCTGTTGAACAAGAATTGTTGAAAGCGTGTGTTTAGAGGCATAATTGTATATGATGAACTCTTTGTTGTAGTCTAGACAAACCAGAATTTGGGTGTGGGCAATGGCAGTCTTGATATCCTCAAATGCTGACTTGCCTTATTTAGTCTAGCTGAAGGTGGCCTTTCCCTTCATCATGTTCACAATATGTCAAGTCTTCTCAGCAAACTTGAGGATGAACCTTCATAAGAAATTCACCTTTTCGAAGAAAGAATGAACAACAGTCTTACTTGTAGGCAAGGTAAGATCTTAGATAGACTTGACTCTATCTGAGTTAATCTTTATGCCTCCTTTCGACACAATGTGTCTGAGAAGTTTCCCCTTTGTTACTCTAAAAACTAACTTCTTGGGGTTCAAAGAAATGCCATTCTAGTAGTAACACTCTAGCACTTGTTGCAAGTGACGTATATGATTCGAGCGATGCTTAGAAAAGACGGTCAAGTCATGAAGATAAACTACAATGAACTTACCCATCTCATCCTTGAAAGTAAGGTCCATTGCTCTCTAAAAGGTGGCACCATCATTTATCAAGCCAAAAGGCATCCTTCTATATGCAAACATGCCCCAAGGTGTGATGAAGGTAGTCTTGTGTTGGTCTGCTTCACTAACATCTACTTGATTGTATCCCAAGAAGCCATCTATCATTGATAACATCTCTGAGTTGGTCATTGTCTAAAGCACTTGATCCAAGATGGGCAAAGGATAGTTATCTTTTAAAGATGATTGATTTAGATTCTTGAAATCCACATAGATGTGAATTTTGCCATTCTTCTTCCTCATAAGGACTATGTTGGCAATCCATGTGGAATGATGGATTGGGAAAATTATCTTAGCATTCAGTATTTTCTATATCTCAAATAGAATAGTACCTGATATCTTTGGATTATACTACCAATATTTCTACTTGTAAGGGATTGAATCATCCTTGAGAGGAATTTCATGGTGAATTTTCTCAGGCCTGAGTGACTTCAGATCATCATAAGAGTATGCCAAAACATCCATGTAATGGTGAAGCAAGTCAGTAAATTTGAGTTTCTCCTCCAGAGTACAGCACTTCCCAATGTTCACCATCTTGGGATTTTCCTTGGTACCCAAATTTATCTGATCAAACCCCTGGGAGGAGTTTGAATCCATTTGTTGTTGTTTGATGAACCTGTTGTGCTTGTCAAACAGTTTCTCAAGAGAAACTAGTCCTTTGGGAATTTTATTCCCTTTTAGCTACAAGAATTCTTCACCTGCATCTGAATTCATTTTAGGGGCTGATTCGAGTTTTTGGAGCTTACTGCCTTCGAAGTGAAGATATTTAAAGCTGTCTTTTTGTTCTAGAAAGACGATAATTTGGTTGTCACCATTAAAAACTTGCCAATGATTGGCATTATCAGGCACTCTTGGTCTAAAGACCAATTTGATAGTGTACCTGTTTCCTTTGAGGTCTAAATGAGGAACCAAGAGGGTTACTAAAATAGCCAGTGCATCAGCTTAGTCATTAAATTCTTTGGGTATGGTAGAGATGTTGAAAACATCAAAGCTTTCAATTTGATCCTAGACTAGATTACGGTAATGGCGTAATCTCTCATTTTTGGTTTGATACAGGTTCCTTACTTGACAAACCACCAGTTCGGCATCTCCTTTGGCATGAAAGAGTTTGATTCCTTTATCTTGAGCAGCCTTCAATCTAAGCAATAGAGATTCGTACTCAGCTGTGGTGTTGGTGTTGTTAAACTACAACTTGTATGAAGAAGGAAAAATATCTCTTTGAGGAGATATCAACATAATCCCAGCCCCTAAGCCAGTAGAAGAATTGCTACCATCAAACTCTAGGATCCAAACATCATCAAAAATTGATCTTTCTTTAGATTTCTCCTTGCTTGGAAGGGGGAATTCTTTTTCATCTATACTGCACCCTACCAATTATTCTAATGTTTCATCTGAGTTGATTCTTGGATTGTCACCTACAGGACTTTCATCTACTAAAACATGAATATCCTCTATGGTTAAGAAGTAATTACCCATGCCTGAAGATTCAAATAGAATTTGAGCTTCAGGGGCTAATGTCTGAGTAACAACATATTTTGATTCCTTTTCAAGAAACAACCTCTGCATGATGCCTTTGATAGGGAACCTCACTTCAGATAGGTCCATGCTCAATTCACCACCAACATCCTTGCAAAAAAATTTCCCTATAAGAATGCCGTATGAGGCTAGGACATCAACCACCAGGACTGTCATCTTGATTCTTTTGTCTGGGAATGTTGCAAATACAAACTGGGCATCCTTGATTTGTCCCAGTAGAGGTACTTATTTGTTCTCCATGGAGAAACATCTCCCAAAGGTTTTGGTCAGTGTGAGTCCAAGAGATTCTACCATCTTGGTAGGCATGATGTTGTTAGATGCACCTGAGTTTATGATGCAATTGCTTAGTTTGTGACCATTTATCAATAGAGAAACATAGAAAGTCTCTATTTTCCTAGGGGCAGCTAGAGGAGTAATGAAAATATTGTTTGGTATGGGCATGTTCCTTGGGGGATCATGATTTACCTTCCTAATCTCTTTTCCTATAGGGATAGCTTTATTCTTCACACACTCCACTAACCTGTCCAACTGCTCAGGATTGGATTGCAAGAATTCAAATTTAGACATTTAAATTTTGGTCTTCTTGACATGGTCAATTATGTCAAATTACTAAAATGGAATAGGAATATAGGATAGGAGTTCATCCTTTTGGTTTTTTTGAGGGGGAGGACTAATCTACAAAGTTGAAGTAGAAGGTGCAGAGATGTTTGATGTACTTACCTTTCCTGCAATCACCAAGTCTTTTGGCTAGAAAGGTAGAGTGGTTCCCCATTTATCAATTGAAATTTTTGGTTGAGGTCACTCCTCTACTTTCTCCTTATCAAATAGTTTGGAGAACTAATTCTTGGACCAGGTGAACATAGCATATGATCCCTCATCTGCTTTACCTTCACTTCTGGGTCCATCCTAGTAATTTAGGAAACCAATGTTGGAGTCACTAGCTAATTCTTTTTGGACTTATGCAAGGATATCAGCATCATTTTCTTGGTTCAATTTAGGCTAGAAAGAGAAATCAAATTATGTTTCAAGATATCCAACTACTAAATTGGTTGGGGGTGCTTTAATGGCAAGTTTTCCTTATGGGGGAGGAAGACAATTTGGTTGTCCTTGATTTTTGGCAGCATTGCCTTGGTATGACTGATTTGGGAATGTCCTTCTTAGCATATCTCTATATCAAGGATCTAAAGATATCCCTTGCACCATTTTCTTCCTGAGAGCTAGCAACTCATGTGCCATCTTTTGCACTATTGGATCAGTGGTACCTGTAGATGGATATTCAAAAGATGAAGAAGATTTACCTCTGTTAAGATCTCTCCTTATCTTTCCTACCAAGATAAGGTCATCTTATAACTCAGTGGCCAAATCCTAAGCTACAGCAAGGTCTATTTGGCTAGCACATCTCATTAGAAAACTCACTTCAAGTAGCTGAGAGTTGATGAAGAAACATTTGAGGTTTTCAGGTGTTGGCTGAGCAATCACAGGAATCCTATTCCTCAGTTTGTTGAACTTCACTATGAAATCCCTCATTGGTTCATGAGGTTCCTTCTTCATTTATGTGAGTTGAGCCAGTAGGGCATGTGCATCTTTTGTAGGCTTGAATCTGGCTTCAAATTTGGCTTTGAGAGTGTTCAAGTCAGTCACAATCTAGGCTTGTAGATGATAGAACCAGTTTGTAGCAGCACCTTGTAGTGTTTCCACAAAAAGCCTGACTGCTACATCCTCATAATCCACACATATTATGCCACAAGATATGTTGAAGGCTGTAATATGTTCATCAGGATGAACCTTCCCATCACCATAGAATTTGGGGAAATTTTTTCTTAAACTACATGGTAGCTCATGTAAAGGTGGAGTTAAATCGAGTGGGCCAAAAGAGTTACCCCAAGGACCTTGAACTACCATTGTATGACTATGGAAAGGTGGAATAACAAATCTCAGAGGGGTAAGTATTGAAAAAGCTTTACTAATAGTAGAAATGGAGGCTTGCCCGGTAATGGAGACTTGACTTTAGTAGAAGGAAAGCTCCTGGTTCATTGGAGGTGAGATGGTAAAGGAAATAGATCAAAATTACTTTGTTGTACCAACTCAAATATAGGGTCAACAATACCTTTATCCCTTTGGCTTCATGTATACCATGGATCTACCAAATTGTAGAACAAAAATAGGAAAGAACTGGCACTGCTTCAGCTTGAAGCTTGAGGCTTCAAACTATGCATTCTATCCTAGTTGGCATGGAGGTGGAGGGAGATGGTAAGGCTATAATGATAATGGGTAAGACATAGAATAGAGTCGCCAGAGTCTATAATGTATAAGGTCAGGGACTGCTTCAATCTAAAACTTGAGGCTTTAGATTGCATGTAAATCCCTAGCGGAGTCACCAAAAACTATTGGGTGAATATTTTGTCAACCAGCTAACTGATGAGAAAAATAGGTCTCTTCAACCATAGCATAGGGAAATTAGTCAGCCAGATGTGTAGGTTTACTATGTCAAAAGGGGACAAATCTCTCCTCTCATCAAGGGAGGTTCCCTATAAATATGCAGGAGCT
The DNA here is from genome assembly GCA_037957365.1 of Torreya grandis. NCBI lineage: Eukaryota > Viridiplantae > Streptophyta > Pinopsida > Cupressales > Taxaceae > Torreya > Torreya grandis. The sequence continues at coordinate 1,434,449 of JARHVA010004228.1, read as the reverse complement.
ATATATTATATATAACCTAAAAATAACACTCAAGGGTAGGATAAACCATCCATCTCTCTTTTTTCAGAGATGATGTTCACAAATCAAAGGAGAAATCTTGATGAAATGACATAAGGCACTCCTCTTCTTTCATAAGTGATGTTTAGCAGACAAAAAGAACCTTTCTGGTGGTGACAAGTAACTGTGATAGGGTACAGTAACATAGCAAGATGAAATGTAGCACAAAGTATCCACCTCAACTGCCCAATAGTGAGATACGAAGGATAATGAGGGCACAAAGTTGTCTCATGATCCTTTACACAGGAATAGAAAGAAAACACACTAAAGGCAATTGTGGGGTCACAAAGTCTCTCCATAATTGACTTCAGGACACCTTCCTGATTACTTTCACTAATTCTACTTATTCAATTAAATAGACAAAAAAAACATATTAAAGAAACAGACATAAGAACAATTTCCCCAACAACCAAGTTATTCCAGCACAAAGTATAAAAGTCACTTGTTTTCTTATTCAAATAATGAAATATGATCAACAATCTAAGCTCAAAGTCTTAGTAATGCCTTTTAATTTGGGCAGAGTTTTGTTTTTGATCACACAGAGAGAGATATATCTCAAAACAATAAGAGAGAGTCCAATATATAGTGCTCCAAGAAAAACTTGGGTGCTTTATTTCACAAAAATAGCTTACAATGCATTCAATTCCTTTAATGCATTTTAAATTCTATTTATGGGCTATGCTGGAATCGAGCATCAATTTTTAATATGGGTTGCTTGATGTGTTTCCTTATGTGTGCACAGTTGTTCACTCTACTCAATGAAAAAAAATAAGCCGCACCATTAAATATTTTCACTCTTCGATGTCCACCTGGTGAACTACTTTACCTTCTATAAATATATCCCATGCATACATATTTTTGATCTTTTTCCATTATTCCCCCTTTCCTGGTTGTATTTCATCCTTATCTATGTGATTGAGCCCTCGGCTATCTCTTTGGTTGGTTGCTAAATTTGTTTACAGGGTCTGTGCTTAAGCCTGCAAGGATCAACATTTATTTCATTATCACAAATTTGACATGCTTAGTTCCATCATTGTTTGAAAGCCAACAGCTAGTTGGTTGCCCTAAATTTGATGGCTGTGGGCCCATCATCCTCCTTAGCAATTCCTTCATGTCTTTCCCACTTGCTTTGGCTGCTTTCTGCTGATCTTAACAAGTGATATGTGGTAGCATCCGCTAAGTTTATAGAAAAACTATAGAAACTTTTGGAACTCTTTTGGATTCATGTGGATGATGACACATGGCATGTTTTGCTCAAGTTTAGCCACTCACCTAGGACCCACCACCATCCTTATTCAATAAAAGGAAGAAGCTATAGATGTTGCCACTTGGTGGCCTCCAAAGATTTTTGTAGATGACACGTGGTACATTCCACTGCTTTGAAAGTTACTAGAAATTGTGTCTCGGTAGATGACACTTGGTAGCTTTTGCTTTGACTTTATAAGGGATGCGTGGCGGCTTTCACTGCACTTTGTAAGAGACATTTGGTAGCTTCCATTGCTTTGAAGTTTGATCTTTCTCGGAGGGAACTTGCCCTTTGGGGTCTTGAGAAATGGTCCACTTTCCTTGGCAAGAGCCTCTTGCAAGTGTATCTACCCTTCAAGTGGCCTTGGGATGGCCTTCGGACATTAATTTTCTCAGCAGGCTTTTGTTGCTCTTTTCCTTTAGATAAAAAGTCTGAAGGAATTCCTTCAGACAATTTGTTCGAAGGAAATCTTCCTTCACTTTGCCTTAGTCAATTTTCTATCGGGTTCTTGCTTTTGAGCTTTCTTCCCAGGTGAATTCCTTCATACAAAAATTTTGAAGGATTTTTGCCTTAACCATTTTGCCGCATTCTTTTCTCGAAAGAGAACTGTGCCCTCCACAAGGACTTGTTCAAGCCCAGAACTATCCTTCGGGCTTTTGTAATGGTCCATCTGTGCCTCGCCTACCCTCTACAAGGGCTATTTGTCCTTGGTTCACTTTTTTCAAGGAATTCTCTTTGTTTGCTTTTGCTCACTACCCTCTACAAGGGCACTTGGCTTGGTTCATTGCCCTCTGCAAGGGCACTTTTTCCTTTGGATTTGGGGCAGCCTCTTGAACCTATCAATTGAACTGACCGACTGAACCAACTTTGGTTCAACATTTCAATGATTCAATGGTTCAATCACTTTCTTGTGTTCCACTCAGTCACTTGACCGCTTGAACCAAACGCTTTGAACCAAACTGCATTGAACCATATGCTTTGAACCTTTTAAACCATTGAACCCGTTGAACCTTTAAACCAAAGTAGTTCAATGGTTCAACAGTTCAATGGTTCAAGCCTTCTTCTCTTTGATAACTATTTTGAAGCTGTTGAACCTAGAAGCGGTTGAACTTGTCGAACTTTTGCCAAAGTGCTTAACTCTTTCTGATGACGTTGAACCTTTGAACCTGTTGAACCCGTTGAACCAAAATGGTTCATGGTTCAACGGTTCAATGGTTCAAACACTGCATAGAATCTTGCCGATGAAATCTTTTGGTTGAACCAAGGCATTGAACTAATCCTAAAAATGACTAAGTGTTGGATACTTGTTCTTTTGATTGAAATCACCTATAGAAGCCTTTGAACCTGTTAAACCTACTAATTTTAAGCATTTTGAGTCCATAGAAACATATCTACAGAGTTTGTAGATTCAAGCCTACAGAGTCCATAGATATGAGTCTATAGAACTGATGGAGTCCGTAGAAATGAGTCCATAGATTTAAGCCTATAGAGTCCATAGAACTGAGTCTGTAGATTTAAGTTCATAGAAACATATCTGCAGAGTCTGTAGATTCAAGCCTACAAAGTCCGTAGAAATCTGAAAAAGCTTGAATAATGAAGAATTTAAATGTTCAGAACAATTTTTGAGAAGGGGAGAGAGGATTTTGCTCTGTTGGACCAAAATAGTTCAAATGTTGTCCCAAAAATGAGTGATATTTTTGGGGGACAACACTATGTAAGTATGAAAGGGCTCTAGGTCAAAATGATAGTGTGGATCAATTCCTACCCTATTTGTAACAAGATTTAATCATAGGCCCTTATTTCATGTGAGAGTAAGAACTTGATTGAAAGATATTAATCTAATCTCAGACCATACAAAGAGACCATACTTGGTCTCTATTCATGTAGAGAGACACGTTAGAACCTAGTTTGAACCTATTCAACCCCAAAACCAGTAGTGAGTTTAGGAAAATTTCCATATGGTGATCATAATGTAAAGTAGGTGAGTAGAGGTAGTAGTTGGGCCAATTAGATGTTGGGTGAAGTTAAGGTAGAATAGAATTAAACATAAAAATAGATGGTAGATCATAGAGTATGACTACATGCCTCCTTTATCTATAAAGGCATACTTGAGCCTAGATATATATGCATAAAATGGCATATGATGGATCTAGAGATCCTTCTAACTACCTGTATACCCAGATAGGCAAGCAAAATTTAATGAGCATAGGCCCTATACAACATGATCTGCATTTCCTCCATACCTCAAGCTACTCAAATGGACCTAGATTAATCATCACCATGCTTCTATAATACAATCAAATTGATAAAAGGATCTGAATTGATTATGTTTTAATGTTTAATATTTTATCAACTACATTTTTCCAATGTAATTAATGACTCATGGGCTTCCCTGTACTTATAAAAGTTGGGTCTTTCATTGAAAAAGGGTCAACATTTTTTAGCATAGAAGTTCTACCAAAATTTACCCTCTATGATCCCTTTATTGCTTAAACCTTGAAACTAATGAAGATTGAGTTTACCTTCCTTCATGATTCTTGCATTTTCTATGAACTTTAATGGTTGTTGATAATTTTTTATGGATGTATCTTTCCTCTCACTATCATCCATCCTTTTTCACCTTTTACAAAACTTGGCTCCCTCTTTTATATCATATGTTTTATACACTCAAGTATGTGCTAGTGTTATGTAATGATATTTTTTCATGCTCCTAGTGTTGCATTGTGTCATGCACCTCCATACAAATTAATTATGTGAGAGGTGTCCATTTTGAAGCTTGTGTAATGATTTATCATTTTCTATAGTTGTCTTATGTTCATTAAGGTGTACAGAGGTGATCATTATAATCTTGGTGAATCACCATATTCTATTTTATAAACTCTCTCCATTTTCCTTTAAAAGACTATATATTTATCAATAATAATAGGTTCCTTTTCTACTCTTATAGGCCTGCATGTTGATCTTAGATCATATGCACTTATTTTATAAGGAATTTTTCCTTCTCCAAAGGTTCATCCTAAGGATAAAAAGGGTCCCACACCTTGGGTATGATCCCATTGTTTCACTGAAACATTGAACTATTCACACATCTAGGAGTTCTAAATACATATGTGCCCTACATTGAGAACTTCTATGCCCCGTACCAGTTAATCATGCCTTAAACCAAAATATAAACACTCAAATACCATGAAATATCCATGAGTGTAGGTTTTGTGTTATAATATTAATCATAATATTTTTTTATTTTCAAAACAAACTCTTATTCACATACAAACAAGCACACTAGCAAGGAGAAAACCCTAGTCAAACGTAGGTAATCAATAGGTGTTATTTTGATATTGATTCTCTTTGTCTTGTTTGATTAAAAAATATATATATCTTAATAATTTATAAAATCATAATTCAATTTTTATTTTATTTATAAAAAATCATTCAAACCTACTATGCATCCACCTAGAAATAGCAAAACTCAATCTAGCTTGCATTCACAAAGATAAGTCCTATATACTTTGTAGTATTGTTACTTAGGATATAGATTTGATTTTTTATTTATTTTCATGTCATAAAACATTATTTTACACAATATATCCATTAATATACAATATTAAAATAAAATAAAAAACAATTTTATTTAGTTTACACCTAGAAAAGTTAGAAATCAATACTTGCATTTTGTTAGGCTAGATTCTAATTTTAGTATTGGATGCATCTTAAAAAATCAATAAAAGGATAAAAATAATCTCTCTCTCTCTCTCTCTCTCTCTCTCTCTCTCTCTCTCTCTCTCTCTCTCTCTCTCTCTCTCTCTCTCTCTCTCTCTCTCTCTCTCTCTCTCTCTCTCTCTCTCTCTCTCTCTCTCTCTCTCTCCCTTTCATTTAAACAATCAATTTATTTTCAAAGACCTTGTCAAAATGTGCACAAGTATAAAAATAATCAATAATCAAAACCTTTCCAACATGAGTGAAAGTACCAAAACCATCCCTAAATAAAATCCTTTATAAGATGATCACAATAAAAGTCCTTTCTCACACATTGAAAATAGTAAGCACCCACTTTACAACATATTTAGTATAAGTTATATGTTTATTCATTACTGACCAATAATACTCACTGAGCCTCTTTATCCTCCTAATTCTAGTCCATTTACTAGAGTGTTTTCTCATCTTCTAGAAAGTGCACTTTAGAGTGATATTGATTCTAAAATTATAAGTTAGGTTTTTTTAATCCACCCATTATTTGACTCTTATCCTTAGTCAATTTGAATCCCTTTTAGTAGGACCCCTCTATATTCTTCCCTACTAAGTAAATAAATTTCAAATATGAGCCTTCCATATTCCATTTACCTTGTCCTTGGGTGTATCATCATCCTCTTTCATTTATGCAACCCATCATCTTCCATTACATCAGTTGTATGGCCAGAACTCAAACTCGAGTGTACATCTTAGTGTGTTTTATTTGTGTGCATATATTTCCCAACCCTTCTTCCAAATAAAGTGATTAAAAAAAAATCATAGATGGAATAAGGGTGATTCAAGTAATCTCTATTGGGGATATGGATGATTGGATGGGTGTAGAGTAATTCTTATAGTGGAATTAAAGGTATCACTATCAGGGCTATGGATGAATGGTTAGCAATAAAGTAATACACAACCTCCTACAATCTTGCACTTAAAATATAAAATAACATAATAAATATATAAGGCATGGAAACCTCATATTTATGTATAATTTTTGTTGAAATTATTATAACAAGGAAAATAATCTTCACATAATCACACAAAATTTGAAAAATGATAAGGGTTAGTATGTTTCATGATTATGTTTAAGCCTATTTTAGTTATCTATTTTTTTAGTTCATTATTACAATGTTTTAAAAAAATTATGATGGTTAAACTAAAATTTTGGGCTTTCAAATTTCTAATGATTATTTCCCCATTGAGTCACCATTTGTTATGACCAACATTCCCTAATTTTAAATTCAAAATAGAAACCCATTTTGTTTCTATAAATATTTTATTTGGTCTCCATTAAGATATAAATTGACCCTAGATCCTAAGCATACCAAAGCCTAACTATTAATAATCACTTTTTTATTTCTTAAATTTTTGGCTTAAAATCACAAAGGCTTAATTAAAAGGTTATCTTTATTTTAAATTGTTTATTTACCTAAAAAAATCTAACCCTTACATGATTGAATAAATTTGTTTTTACTTTACATGTTAGCTTTGTGCTTTGCAACATATCTCTTCTTCACATAAAATTGTAAAGTTAATTGATTCTTTTTGGAGATATAAACAATGCATACCCCTTATATGCCACTTACACTAAAATTAAATATTTGGATTTTGTACACTTGTGGCACCTCGACAAGCCTCTTCGCATAGTGAGATTTTCCATGTGTCTTCATTTCATAGCATTTTGGAGTAGTCTAAATTAAAGTTTCAAATACCAATGACTATGAGAATAAGTGAGATTGTGCTATGTGTCTTCATTGTACAGCATCGTAGACCTTGTATGAAAAATATAAGTTAATAATGTCTGTAATAATGCAACTAAGTGATATGTTTCCATATGCAACATCCCATAGAGTGCATGTTGATAATAGAAAGTACTAGGATATGAAGCCCATAATAATGTGACTAAGTGAGATCACAACATGTGTCTTCATCTCACAAATCTATACACTCACGAGGTTAGATAATGATAAAAATAAATATTTAATCCCAAAGTGACACATCATCATGTTTCCTTCTTAGTAAAATTAGCTACTAATATAAATATAATCATACAAAAGCTAATCATAACCAAGTTGTTTAATGCCAACTATAATGAAGGTGGACATAATATAATAAAAGTGAATAAGATCCTAAATGTTGTGATAAATTGACACCTATCAAATAAATCATTGTGAAAGTGTGTGTGATAAAATCAAAAATAAAAATGGAAATAAAGTTAACATAAACCATTAAGTAGTAACTAATTCTCATGAATGAGATTATAGTAGTGGATTCAATGCTTATAAAAAGTTATATGCTTACCCCAAATCAATTTTGGCATCGTTTAAAAGAAACTAACTCATGAGTTAAACTCCATATCCCTTTGTTTTATTCATCCCAATTGTGAAATTGAACACCAAGTTTTGAAAATTATTAAAATGGTTGTGACAAACCAAATTCCTGCTCCATCATTATTCTATTTTTAAAATAAGATAGAGTTCAAAGACATAGCTTTCGACTTGAATTCTTTAGGTGAAATGTTATTAAATTATTCATCCATATATTAAGAGGCTAAAATAGTATGAGATTTCAGAAATGAAGATATCTTGTCTCTTTAACAAAGAGAATATGTATATGTCTTCCTTTCCATTTAAGGAGTCAAACTTCAAAATGTGGTGGTTAAACCTGAGGTATTTTATTGTATTCATGATTTCTTTAATTTTTTCACTATTGGAATGTGCACTAATGACATATTTCATAGATGAGGTAGTCAATTTATAGTAGCTTATATAGTTGGAGTTATTTTTTAGAGGTATTATATGTTTCCCAAATGAGACATCATTTACAACCAAGAGGTAGTCTATGAATGGTTTTAGAACCATGAGGTCATAGATACTTTTAAAGGTTGGGAATTTAAACCTAGAAACTTTGTCAAAAGGATGTCCATCCCACTCTCAAAGTTCAAACCAAGAGTTATAATTTCAATGAATTTATTAAATAGACTCTATGGAGCTACCTCCATTTCCCATGTCCATGAGCTCTAGGTTCCCTTCCTATCCATAATATTATAATTCAAATATATCCCTACACTTGGGGAGATAATAAGTGATAATTTGAAACAACAAAGGATTTCCCAAGGTAAACCATGTGATAATTTTTATATGTTGTCATATCTACTAGATGAAGTGTGTGCATATATAAACCCTACAGGCTCATTTGTATGGGAACCTAAAGGATAGAGTAGAATATTTAATGACTTTATGTTTCATATCCATAAGCTCATCAATCATATACATAAAATTTTAGATGCATTTGAACCTTATGGTCTACAAAACTATTAATGCTCAGCCAATAACAAGGTTGTCTAACAATATAAAGAGGTCATTTAGGTCAAAAGGAAACTATTTTTATTACCCAAACCATACAATTATAAGGGTAGAAGGCACACTTATTTCACCTTTTTACTTGCTTATAATAGTCCTAGATAATTTATTTGAGTAAGATATAACATACCAACTATCTTAGAGCATAGATTGGAATTATAAAATATATAAATTATTTATTATACATAAGATGCCACTCAACATAGGTAAGACACAGTTTTAACAATGGGATCAATTGTCCAAATCTTCTTTTCATAGATATTCTTTCAATATGAAACTGGTAAAATTCAAATACTAGGAACTTAGGGGTAGATTGGTTAATCACATATAGATATTCCATGGATGATTCAAACCCACATATATCCACAAAGTATATGAACATGATTACATTTTTCTCAATGCTAATGATGACCTTATGGTCTACAATAGAATGGAAGATGCCCAAATGACTATGGAGAATGCACAAAAAATCAAATATGATCCCTCTATAAGGAGGCTAGAAATTTTTGAAATGAATTAGCCTGAGAGAGAAAATTTCCAAAAGATATTGATGAACAACTGAAAAGGAGAATACTCAGAAATATTCCCCATAAAAGACTACATAGAAACAAACTTCTCCTATGGATATGGGTATACCTCTTCTAGTTCATAAGATTGTATTTTATTTTACAAATGTTTCTTTAGATCAAATTTGCCCATCAAATGTAATGAATCAACCACCTTATCCTCCCCTCATGCATATTACAATAGGGTCTCTTATGGTCTCTCGAGTTCAAAGGACTCTTCTTAGTACTCTAAAAGCTTCAAAGGTTGCATTGGAGGAAAGGCCACAATATATACAATAGTTCTAAGGAGTATCACTAGATATAAATCATTCATTAGATACTAAATATGACTCTTCAGAGGAGGATATAGAATGGGAGCATGTATCTAATGTATTTAAAAATATTCATACATAGGTAAATTTTGGGAACTCTAGTCCTAGTTCTTTTCATATATCTATTACAACTGAGGCAAAAAAAAATATGGAGGATAAAGATCATGTTTCAAATATGTAAATGAGAAAGTAGGATATTATTAATTTCTCTTTGGTCAATATTCATGTTTCTCCCATTTATAACCTTGTTGCTTAAATTGACACTTTAGTTTATTTAGTTTCTGCTCTTCCTATCACTTCTACTATCACTACTCTAATTGTTTCAGTTGATGTCTCTATTATTTCCATTAGTTCTCATTTGATTAATGTTTTTTCATGTGTTTTTCCAATTACAATTATTATTATCTCAATTGACCCTCCTAATTATTTGGTTGATAATTTTGATGCTCCAATTAACACTATCCCTACCAATGCAACATTTATTCTAATTGGACAAGTTTAAAAACTATAATAGAGGTTGTCATATCACAACCTATTTTTTCAACTGATGTTTAAATGACACTAACAAATACATCTGATGCTCTTTATTTTATCTTCCAAACCTCAAGGTTTGAGCACTTGGTTTCCCGATCCATTTTTGTAAACTATCCAATGAAGAGTCATGATTCAACTCAATTTAAACTATCAATGCCTACTATAACTCTTACAAAATCCCTTGTGGTAACCATAATTAAGGACTCTCCCATTATAATAAGGCATATGATGAAGATCCTAACTTAGGTTAAGATTTATAGAGAGATTATGATTGATCCATTATTCCTTACATCTCCAATCTCACCCACTTCATTTGACCCCTCAACACTTATGCCACCTCCACAATCCACCTCATCCCTTGTCCTTTCATCCCATAAATTAACCTCCTATATTGGACCAATGTTGACACCACCATGGATGGAATAACTACTAACAGAGAAATTACGCAAGTAGATTTTGGTTATTATTAAAGACCCCAAAATTACCCTAGAATTTGAAGAAACAAAGAACCAATTAAAAAGGGTCAAAATAAGAAATATATCAAAAGAGGGTAAATATATAAAAATTTGAAAAGAGTAATAACTCTTATATATAATTAAGAAAAGGAAAATAAAACCTAGAGAATATGTGAGTTTAAATAATACCCAATCTTAGTAGTTGATGTTAATTATGGGTTACTTAAGAAAATGATCCATGGTTTATAGAAAATGAATAAGTGATTGGAATCTCAAACAAGGATGAAGTCACCTAAAGACACAATAGACAAGGTACAAAATATAACCCAACAACTTTATAATCTTATATTATTTATACATAAAGCTAGTGATGATCTTAGTCAAAATGGGGTAATGTGATTCATTTCAATGAAATATTTGAGGCTCATAGATGTGAAATTATATAGCATCACTAAGGTATTAAGAGAGAAGCCCTTCCCTAAGCTAAATGTTTTACCACTAAAGGACATAAATATATTTTTAAATTATGAAAATAGTAAAATATATGACCTCATGGTGTGGCATAATTAGATGAAAGAATCAGTTATTTAGATAAAAACCCAAGAGAAGATAGCATTTGAACTATTGGGATATATGCTTATCTATACCATATACAAACCACATGGTCAAGTGGTGAATTAGGAATTTTTGATAGCTAAATCTAGTCCTCCATGAATTATTTTAGAATTAAGATCGATAATGATACTCATGGAGGAAATGATCAAGTTATTGACTTGATTACATTGGCCAAGGAAAAATAGACCAAGCCCAAACACTCAATGAATCTTTTCAAGTTTCACTAGGTTTACATGGGAGATTGTTGGGAAAAATCATGGTATTTTTTAAAGTTCCCATTATTAATTTTGAATTGATAGAATCAGATCATACAACATGCTTAGTAGTATATATATAACTAAGAAATAGTGAGAAAACATTAAGAAATAGAAGCACTTGATTGCCTAGGTAGGAGTCTAGTCATTATTGGCTCAATCATCGATAGATACACCCTATACTCTTGTATACACATTGGTAGATAGTTAAGTTTGATATTTATTTACTCAATTTAGATCTATTTCAATTCCCCTACATGCACACTTAGTTTCTACTTTAGTTAAAACTACAGTTGTATCTTCTTCTAAAGCAATATCAAGTTATATAATAGTTTCATCTTCACTAACATTAAATGCTCAATCAGAGGTAATTTCTACTACATAATTAGCTCTTATTCCTAGTTTAGTTGATCAAACTACTTCAACTAAAGTTTCATCTACTTCAATTGCAATCATAATGAGCACTTATGCTCAAATGCCATAATTGGCTTATTTGTCAAATTTTGGTATTAGATATTTAAATGATCTTTTTTTGTATATCAATAAACCTATTGTACATGCAAGGTGTTATGAAATAAATTAAGACATATATTATTTTTAGACTTTTTAGCATGCAATTATATTTGAATATGAGGATTTTCCCATCCAAAGCCTACACATACATGAATTTTACTCATTGTAAAGGAACAAGAATTTTTGGCAAATTAATACAAGTGAGAAAGTTCTGATGTTTGTGAGTTTTTTTTCTCCAAATTTCTATGTTTTATTTTAATAATTTCCATTAAGTTTACATTATTATATGAATTTTATTTATGTGTTTTATTTTATTGATTAGATTCCACATTGTGTTTATCTCATCATCTTTATGATTATAAGTCATGATTACATCTTATTAGTGACTTGAATATGCTTAACAATTATGTAATGAAAATATTTTTTGATTATGATCATAGTGTTATTCTAAAATAATTTCCCCAGACTCATCACTATGCTTTTATGTTATGTGTTGGGAACTAACTTATAGATGACATTATTTAATGATACATACTCAACCCAGTATAGTCAGATAAATTAGAAGGGTTTATTCTTTAATCTAAGTCATATAGCCCTTTTTAATACCCTACTTCCTCTTTATATATTTTTTTTTTGATCCAATCCATCTTAGTTTAGATAATTCAATACATTTTAGGTTAATAACCACTATACTCAATCGTTATGCCACCATGTGGTTATTTACAAAATTGAATACCCACAAATCTTGCCTTAGGGTGATTATTCACTAATCCTAAAATGAGAGGGTCTTTCCTTTTTAGGTCTTTGCTATGCATAAAACACACATCAACAAAAAAAAAGTGTACATTGTGAGATTATCTAGATAAAGGTTAGTATTGAATGATGTAAGCAAGTGATCAAACTGAGTATGTAAATCTGAAATAGAAAACATTAGGGAGGAATGCATGATATTAATCATGACATCATAAATGGGAAAGATACATAATGTCCATAATAGGATCAAAAATTGAGCAAACATACTAAACAAGTGTCATGACCATGCCATACCTAAAAAATATTTATACACAAAGCACACTGAGCACACAAGAGAAGGCCAAATGGCCACCTACAATGGAAATGTTAAAATGTCACTCACACAATCATAAAAACATTTAAAAGGATTAGAGACACACATAATGACTTGTTCCAATTCCCATAATCGTAAATAGTGAATACACATAAGACATGAAGGAGGAAAGCAAACATGAAAAGGATGTATAAAGATGCTTAATTGATCAACATTAAAAATTTGTATCATCAATATATTCAGTAACTTAAATATCAAGTGTCATAGCAATGGGATTTTAATTTATAAATATCAATGGATTTTGTGCAATGTACATAACTAACATATTAACAATAAAGGATAACAAAATAAGGATAAAACATATGTAAGAAGATGCCCCTAGTGAAATTTTTTAATGTAAAAATGATGTAGAAGGACTGATACTTTTTTGAATATATAAATTAATATCTTATGTTTACTGCGATAATACTTGCATGATCACATAATAGTCCAGGGTGATTTATTCTAGGTAGAGTGATTTTGCCTTTAAATTTTTTTTTTTGGTCTATAGTAGTTAATTGACCTATAACTATGTCTGTGGATAAAAACATGTATGTTATGCATTCACTCATGTACACCTATGAAGCATTTGTGATAAAAATTAAATATGTAATGAAATAATTATTATATTAAGAAAAAAATACTAATTTAATTAACTACATAAATCATGCATAAGTCCTGATTTTTTAATATTCTAAAATATTTTATCTGTTTTGTATGTTTACATATATGAAAAATATGATAATCTATAAATAAAAAAACACATCCAAGGGATGTGGATAATCAAAATTTATATATGGTGGAAGATCATTGAGTGTTGTATATTGAATCTTGTCAAACTCACATAGATCATCATCGTTGTGGTCATCATATCATTTATGCTCTATAAATATAGTGTAATCCTTGGAATTTTTATAAATCATGTGCATCTATGTGTCAAGTTTTTCTACTATGTAAGAGGCCTCATGTGTGTTTTTTAGGTGGTACATATGTATATCAAGGTTCTAACCAAGGAAGGTCATTTCATCTATGATGCTTAGTTAATAAAAATACATCCATTCATGACAACTAAAATAGAAAATAAATGCAAAATTTATCACATGAATCTGTTTCCTTTATTCATCTTGAATGAAATTAGGAAAAACATAGAAAGTTTTAATACAAATTTTGGTAGCATAATTCTTCACCGATTTCAAAATTCAACACATCAATCTATTTCATTTATTCATCTTGAAGAAAATTAGGAAAAACATAGTACATATCAATGACAAGTTTTAAATACAAATTTTAGCAACATAAAACTTCATAGATTTCAAAATGAGTAAAAAAAATGCAATACCAATTTTCAATAATCAACTCCAACAAAATAAATCTCAAAACAAATGTCATTTTCCATTCAAGGTAGGAATGGTCTAACCCATCAACTTTCCCTAGCATCCCTTGGCATTAAAAATTACTTTCAAACTAAAATGGCACAAAGGAAAGACTAAAAGTTCATTTTTCATGTTCAAGACAACCTAATCGATATTTTGAGTCAATCTAAAAGTTTATGAAAGCACACTTTTAATTTCATATACTTGGGTGGATTTTGGAAGGTAAATAAAATGGTTTCAAAATAATGATATACCCAATCGGAACCTTTTATAACTTTCAAAAAATATTGTATTAATTTATAGTCCTATGGAGGATTTGTAAGAGAGTTAAAATGTTTTAAAATATAATTTGAGAACATAAAACACCATGGATTTAATTGGGGGTACATTCCCTAATTGACACTATGGTGTTTAAAATCTATCTTAGTGAAGTAATTAACTCCACTCAAATAGTACATTAAGTCATATTTTATTAGAAATGGAATCAATACTTAATGTTGATCTTATTTATTGCACATGAATCTATACACATTCACCATTATCCACCTCTATTTGGTGCCAACATAGTTGGAACTTCACATGGTCTCAAACTCTCTTAGATTAAACCCTTCCTTAACAACTTCTACATGTATTTCTTTATCTCCTCATTCTCCACTTGAGTTAACCTATAGGTTGATTTTTTAGGGAAAATAACTCCTAGCACTAAATCCATATGATTAATAATGATCTTTACAAATGGAAGTCCATCTGACAACCACTTGTCATAATATCAACATAATATTTCAACATATTTTGAATTTTAATAGGCAAATCACTTACCATAGTGGTTGTCACAACTTGTGTAGGAGTTGATATTTAGTGAAAAATGTGTTTCTCTTTCTTTAGTCACCTTCATTAACTTTTTACTAGATACCAACATTGATTTAAAATTATTATCCACCTAATCTCCTTTATCCTTCATTAGTATCAATGTGAATCTCTAGCCATATTTTATAATGATGTAGGTTTTTACTCATCCATCATGCATGGATCTCATATCAAAATTTCATGTCCTTCCAAATAACACATGACACATGTCCATTGACACAATATCACACAAAACTTCATCCTTATATGAATCAATCTAAAAAATCACCACACCATTCATTCACTAGAACCTTATGCTCTTTGAGTAACCAAGAAACCTTTTATGGTGTAGGATGTGTCAAATGTTTTAGCCCAAGTTTTTCCACCATTTCTTGAGAAACCAATTTATTCATGCTACGACTATCAAACATAAATCTATATCACTTACCTCAAGATTTTCAAATAATATGGAATAAACTATTTTTTTTTTTAATTTGTTCAACTCCATGGCCAATTTTAATAACATTATTTTCATCAATAGATCCTCTTCTTGTTTTGGGTCTTCCATATGAATTGGAGACCCAATGCTTTCCTCATCTACAAAATATATATGATTTGTCCCTTGAGCTCTCTTACCATTATTTTGAGGGTTTTATGGACAATATCAGTCCTCATGAGTAGCATACTTATTACACCCAATGTTGGGGATCAATCCAACAATATGATTACACTTATGAAAGCAATAAACCGCGGAATTAAATCAGATAGATAAGTAACTAGAATGATAAATAGAAAGAACAAGAGATATAAGAAACCACCCTGAAAACTTGTATTAAACTCTTTTACAAAAGGAATACAATTGAAGAAACTTCTTTCTTCCACACCTCTCTCAGATGCACAAGATCTCTCTCTAGATCTCTATCCCTCAAGAGCTCTCTCTCTCTCAAGTACAATCAACTCCAACAACCTGGATTGATTCACCTATACAATTCTATACTGTTCTTCAACATTCACACACACTAAACTACTACAACTACAATAAGCTAAGAAGATCTAATTCTACATATAGAATTAGGAGACTTGAGCATGCACTTACAACCAACAGTTAAGCCTCTTGAACAAGGGCTCTAAAAACAATCTTACTAATAATAGAGACGCAAACTTAAGACTAAGACTTAAACTCATCATGCAAACACTCGATTCTGTCCTCGGAAATAGCATTCTGGACGCACAGGTAACCGATGGCGGTTCATGCCTACTTGCCTATGACCGACATCGGTTGATCCCCTACCAATGCCAGTGTCTCTTCAACTGCACCTGACCGACGTTGGTCACTCTTGACCGATGCCAGTGACTGTGTAAACCTACAACTTTGGTAATGTGCTCCTTGGTGAAGCTTTTAGGCTCCACACCTTAACAATCTCCCACTTGGAGATAAACAGCTGTACCAGTACCTGTACAACAACATCTTCTAGCTCCTCCATCTTCAACTCAATCATGAAGACCAACAGAAGTTGAATGAAGACTCAACTTCTCCTTTGTAACCAACTTGGTTAACATATCAGCAAGATTCTTATCTGTATGGATCTTCTCCAACTTCAACTCACCATCTTCCAATACCTATCTTATGAAGTGGTACCTAAGCTGTATGTGCTTTGTTCTTGAATGAAAGGCTGAATTCTTAGCCAAATGAATTGCACTCTGACTATCACTGTATAATCTACAACTCTCATGCTCCCTTCCAAGCTCTTCCATGAATCGTGTCATCCATATCATCTCTTTGCTAGCCTCTATGGCTGCAATATACTCTGCTTCTATAGTTGACAAGGCAATGATCTTCTGTAACTTTGATATCTAGCTAACCGCCATTCCACCAACAGTGAAAACATATCCTATGGTGTTCCTCCTACCATCCAAATCACCTGCCATATCTGAATCTACATAACCATGTAGAGAAGTATCTGAACCTCCATAGCACAAGTGCCTACTGTTGGTTCCTCTCAGATATCTAAGGATTCACTGAATTGCTTTCCAATGTTCCTTACCTGGATTGGCCATATACTTACTTACAACTCCCACTGCTTGGGCAATATCCGGTCTAGTACACACCATTACATACATCAAACTCCCTATTGTGAAAGAATATGGAACCTTAC
Source organism: Torreya grandis (assembly GCA_037957365.1). Lineage (NCBI taxonomy): Eukaryota > Viridiplantae > Streptophyta > Pinopsida > Cupressales > Taxaceae > Torreya > Torreya grandis. Next base: position 1,417,321 of record JARHVA010004228.1, on the reverse strand, counting down.
TCATGTACTCTACCTCATCATGTGAATTAGGACATTGTTCTTTACTCAACTTAAAATGTCCAGCCAAAGGTGTGCTTACTGGTTTAGCATCCTGCATATTGAACCGTTTCAACACCTTGTCCACATAATCCTCTTGAGACAATATCAACCTATGATTTTTTTTGTCTCTCTTAATGCTCATGCCAAGGATTTTCTTTGCTGCTCCCAAATCCTTCATAGCAAATGTTTGAGCTAATTTCACCTTAAGCTCAGAGATATCCTACATGTGTGATCCTGCAACCAGCATATCATCTACATACAACAATAGAATAATATATCTACCATTATCCGATCTCTTAAAATACACACAATGGTCAGATTAACACCTACTATAGCCATGCTCAGTCATAAATCTATCAAATTTCAAATACCATTGCCTAGGAGCTTGCTTGAGGCCATACAAGCTTTTCTTCAATCTGCACACTAACTTCTCCTTACCTTTGACCTCAAATCCTTCCAACTATTCCATATATATTTCCTCATCCAAATCTCCATGAAGAAATGTTGTCTTAACATGTAGCTACTCAAGATGCAAATCTTCAATAGCAACCAAAGACAGTACAATCCGTATAGAAGTCATTTTAACAACAGGAGAAAAAACCTCACCAAAATCAATACCTGGCTTTTGTGCAAATCCTTTCACTACCAATCTGGCCTTATATCTCATCTGTCCATTCTCACCTTCCTTCAACCTGTAGGTCCATCTGTTCTTTAGTGTCCTCTTACTAGCTGGCAACTCAACCAAATCCCATGTCTGGTTCTCTCTTAAGGACTCCATCTCCTCAACCATGCCACGCTCCCACTGACTCTTGGACTCCACCTGTAATTCTTCTTCAAAACTCTCTGGTTCTCCACCATTAGTTAGCAATAAATAGAATAATGAAGGAGAATATCTGATTGGAGGCTTACTTACCCTTTCTAACCTCCTGATGGGCGTCTGAGACTCATTCACAACACGTTGTCCACCCAAATTCTCTGATAGTGACTGACCTCGGTCACTTCCAGGCCTGTTACTGGCCAACGTCAGTTTTGCCTGACCGACGTCGGTGCCTGTCCTGCCAACATCGGTCTCTGTATGACCGACATCAGTTTCTATTTTGCCAACTCCAGTTCCTTTCCTACCGACGTTGGTCTCTGTATTTTCTTGCAAGTGATTATTTATTTTTATTGTGAGCTCATTTTGGACCGTCACCTCGTCCAATTCACCATTGCTCTACCTAGATTGATTCAACTTCTTCAGCTAATCACTATACATCACTTTTTCATTGAAAACAACATCACGGCTCCTAATTATCTTGTTAGTTTCTAGATTCCAAAATCTGAAACCAAAATCATCTGAGCCATAGCCAATAAATGTGCACCTCATAGACTTAGCATCCAGCTTCTTTCTATTTTCCTTATCAACGTGCAAAAAGGCTTCACAACCAAAAACTTTGAGGAATGAGAGATCTACCTTTTTACCTATCCATGACTCTTCTGGAATTCCACTATCTAGTGCTGTAGAGGGTCCTCTATTAATCAGGTATACTACAGTATCAACAGCTTCTGCCCAAAACTCTAAGGGCAAACCAGCATGCAATCTCATACATCTTGCACGCTCCATAATTGTTCTATTCATCCTTTTAGCAATACCATTCTGCTGAGGTGTCCTTGGAACCATCCTTTGCCTACAGATTCCATGCATATAACAATACCAGTTGAACTTATAGCTGCAGAACTCACCACCATTGTCAGATCTCAAGCACTTCAATCTTCTGCCTGTTTCATTCTCAACCATAGCTTTCCAAATCTTAAAAGTCTCAAATACATCAGATTTCTTCTTAATACAATAGATCCATACCTTTCTTGTAGCATCATCTATGAATGAAACATAGTACTGTGATCTTCCAATAGAAGCTACCTGAGCCGGTCTCCACACGTCTGTGTGAACAAGCTGCAACTTATGCTTCTTCTTTGTAGACCTAGTCTTGAGAAAACTAACCCTTTTCTATTTTCCAAATACATAGTGCTCACAAAATTCTAGATCCATGCTTTTCAAATCTGAAAGCTTACCTTTAGACTTAAGAATTGACATTCCCTTCTCACTCATGTGGCCAAGCCTTGAGTGCCACAATTTTGCATCCACATCTGAAGTAGATAATACAAAAGGAGAATTGTTAGTAACACAATTACATAAATAGAGAGTACCTACTCTCTTACCTCTAGCCATAACAAGTGCACCCTTGGTCACCTTCCAAGATTCTACCGTGAGAGTTACTGTACAACCCTCATCCCCTAACTTTCCTGCAGAAATCAAATTCCTCTTCAAGCTAGGAACATGCATAACATCTCTCAACACCCATGTGTTGCCATTCTACATTTTCAGCTACACTTTACCTTTGCCAATAATTTTACAAGGCTCATCATCCCCTAGATACACTATTCCAAAATCTCCATGGATATAGTCACTAAAATATTCCCTATTAGGGGTAGCATGAAAAGATGCACCAGAATCTAACACCCAAGATTCTATATTATTATGCAAAGAGAATATTAAAGCATCTTGTGCAATACCTGCAACCTTTGCTTCTTCTTTTCCTTCGTGTTGATTGTCCTCCTTAGGCTTTGACCAGCAATCTCTGCTTATGTACCCCATCTTTCCACAATTCCATCATTGTGGCTTCCTGCCATTTCTGGATTTGGATCTACCTCTCCCCTTAGACTTAGATCTTGATCTCCCTTTCTTGCTCTTTTCTTTCTGCCTTCTCCTGCTCTCAAAACTTAAAGCGTTCCTAGATGACTCTTTTGTGCTTTTCCTGTGAATTTCCTCATTCAAGATAACACTAACAACATCCTCTAATTTTAAAATATTTGATGCAGATGCAGTATTACTAACTGCCATTACTAAGTTGTGCTAGCTTTCAGGCAAAGAACATAATATTAAAAGAGCTTTTATTTCATCATCAAATACAATTTTGACTAAACTTAATTGATTTACAATTCCATGGAAATCATTCAGGTGATTAGATACAGATCCACCTTCCTGCATATGCAAATTAAATAGTTGCTTCATAAGATATACCTTATTAGAAGCTGAGGGTTTTTCATATAAATTTGCTAAAGTAGTCATCAACTCTACCGTTGTTTTTTCCTGTGATAAATTAGATATCACAGTAGATGCTAGACTCAGTCTTATAGACCCCAGAGCCTTTCTGTCAAGAACTTCCCATTCTTCATCATCCATGTCTGTGGGCTTCTTTGCAATCCCACCTAATGGTAAGTATAGATCTTTCTGATACAGCTAGTCCTCTATCTGCATTCTCCAATGTTGATAATTTTTGCCATTGAACTTTTCCATTCTCAGTTTACTTTATTCTGCTATTGCTTCTCCCACTCAAATAGAAATCCCTGCAGAAACCCCTGTGAGTCACCTATAATCAATACACACTACACATATCTGAACCACCTGTTAGTGAACCTGAGCTTTGATACTGATTATTGGATATCAAGCTCTAAACCTACAACCAAGGCTCTGATACCACTTGTTGGGGATCAATCCAACAATATGATTACACTTATGAAAGCAATAAACCATGGAATTAAATCAGATAGATAAGTAACTAGAATGATAAATAGCAAGAACAAGAGATATAAGAAACCACCCTGAAAACTTGTATTAAACTCTTTTATAGAAGGAATACAATTGAAGAAACTTGTTTCTTCCACACCTCTCTCAGATGCACAAGATCTCTCTCTAGATCTCTATCCCTCAAGAGCTCTCTCTCTCAAGTACAATCAACTCCAACAACCTGGATTGATTCACCTATACAATTATGTACTGTTCTTCAACATTCACACACACTGAACTACTACAACTACAATAAGCTAAGAAGATCTAATTCTACATATAGAATTAGGAGACTTGAGCATGCACTTACAACCAATAGTTAAGCCTCTTGAACAAGGGCTCTAAAAACAATCTTACTAATAATAGAGATGTGAAATTAAGACTAAGACTTAAACTCATCATGCAAACACTCAGTTCTGTCCTCAGAAATAGCATTCTGGATGCACAAGTAACCGATGGCAGTTCCTGCCTGCTTGCCTATGACCGACGTCAGCCAATCCCCTATCGATGCCGGTGTCTCTTCAATTGCACCTGACCGACGTCGGTTGCTCTTGACCGACGCCGGTGACTGTGTAAACCTGCAACTTTGGTAATGCGCTCCTTGGTGAAGCTTTTAGGCTCCACACCTTAACACCCAAAACACTTACCATGAAAAATACACCTCTACCTCATCCATATAAGTCCCTTCCTCTAAAATATTATCCTCTTCTCATTCATGAACTCTAATTTTGTGAACTCCTTGCCTAAACCATTGTTTTGTTGACCTCTTCTACCACTATTTTGTCCTCATCCTCTCAAATACCTTCCTCTACCTCTAGAGTTCATTTTTTAATTCCTTATCAACTTCTCCTCTTCCTTCAACATATATTAGTAGGTTTATTATATGGTTATCAAATTCAACAAACTAATTGCATCTTATATGTAAGAAATTAGTCCATTCAAATACCTTACCACTTTCTTTGGATCTTCCCTAGCATGTCAACATGTTTGTGAGTCTATAAAATTATTTGGTGTAGTCTTTGAAACTCATTTCATCTTGCCTAAAATTTAACATCTTTCTAAACATGCTCAACTGATAGTCTAAGGGTAAAACAAATTCCTTCAATTTTGCTACCATTTTATTCTCATGACATCATTTTTTCCTTATTATTTATTTATCTCAGCCTACACATTATCCCAACATAAAAAGGTATCTTTTTATTTTTCTCTATAGACTTATAATAAAAATATTTTTCCATTTTAAATATCCAATCCATGATTTTTTTGGTATTAAAACTACCATTATAATAGGGTGTATCAAGTTTAGGTTTACTACCCAGGCTGACCACAACTCTGATAAATCTCATCTCATCTTCATTTTCCATACCTTTCAGCCCAATCACTTGAGATCCTTCTTCCTCATCCTCACTCATGTCACCACCATGAACCACTCTCCTTTAAGTTAATTCCATTGCATCTAACCTTTCCTGCATACCTCTCATCATCTTAACCAAATATGCAACTTGAGGTCCTCTTAAACTTTCCTCTCTCTAAATAACATTTCCTTGATGTGTTATCTCTCCCATGATTTAAACTTATATTTCACAGATTGATAGTAGACTTATCTAGAGTCTTGTTTACACACTCTCCTAATGAGAAAAATGTAGTTCTGATACCAATTAGTGAACATGTAGATTGATGTTCCAATTAAGGATAGGCATTTCATGTATGATGCTTAGTTAGAGAAAATACATCCATTCATGAGAACCAAAAAAATTAGAATTCAACATATGAATATGTTTCTTTTATTCATCTTGAATGAAATCAGGAAAAAACACAAGTTTTAATAATAAGTTTTGAATACAAATTTCAGCAACATGATGCTTCACCACTTTTAATAGGAGAGAAAAAAATGCAATACCAGTTTCTAATAATCTACTCCAGCAAAAGGAATCCTTAAAAAAATGTCATTTTTTCATTTAAGGCAGGAATGGTCTAACCCCTCAACTTTACCCAATATCCCTTGGCATTCCATGGTCTTTCAAATTCCTTTCAAATGAAAATGACACAAAGGAAAGACTAAAATCCCATTTTTCATGTCCAAGTAAACCTAATCAATCTTTTGAGTCATTTTGAAAGCTTATGAAAATGTAATTTTCATTTCATAGACTGGGAAATATTGGCATCAAAATGAAATGGTTTTAAAATAATAATATACCTAATAAAACCTATTTAAATCTTTCAAAATGCACTTTTTTAGTTCATAATCCTATGTGGGATTTTCAAGAGAGTTAAAACATTTTAAAATATGATTTGAGTGCTTAAAATACCATGGATCTAATTAGGTGTCTATTCCCTTATTAACATTATGGTGTTTAGAAATACTTCCCTAACTTGGTTAGGTTTCTAAAGCCATAAAATATTGCATGATTCATACACTTTGCTCCATGACCTATTCAGGATCTATGTTCTGCTTACAATTGTGGGCAATGTCAAAACTTTCCTAGTCCTATTCTAACTTTATTTCTTGCACAACACTATAGGCTACACTCACTTAATGCATGACCAAAAAAGGATTCAAACTCTGCATAAAAAAGTGTACTCACCCAAACTACATTCACATTTCAATCAAGTTTCAAACCCATCTTGTAAAAATAAGTCCTATTCACAATGGCTCATTCCTAATTATTATTTTATCCCTAACTACCAAAGTATCCATACAAATACAACTTCCAATATAATCAAGAAATGAACCTTGATTACCATTATTTTATCCATTTAAATTTGTGTTGATACCTAATTAGTCAACCAAATCAGTAAACAAAATCCAATTAGCAAAGGCCTGCCAAATGAATTCTAACCAAGATCTAATCAGGTAAAAAGTTTTGATTAGCATATAAAGCTCCATAAAGAATTTATCCAATATGAAATCAGCTAATGAAGCTTGGCTATAATTATTAATGTTTCATAATTTCTATGAATAACTAATCAGTGATTAAAGTCCTAATTACAATGGTAAACAAGCATGAATAAGCATGAATTTCACCAAGATCAAATCAAGAGTATAAAACCCAATTAAAACTACTAGCTTAGAACAAACCTCTTCAAGGATGAAAACTTAGACTAAATCAAAGTTTAGTCTAACTTGATTTTAAATGACCCAAGATGGGAACCAAGAGAAAACCTATAATAAGATACACCAATCAGAATAATGGAAAATTAAATAGTCTATTTTTTATGATAGGCAATAGCCTACCCACCATGGATACTCTTGCATCATTGAGTAAATTAAATTTTAGCCGTATCTCCCACTTATGAATTTGTGATTACCATCCATGCCATCATAAATAATACTATCATCAAATATTAACGTAAGACATTTCTCTAGTTTATCAATTGTAGCTTCCATTTTGTGTAACCATGTTTGACCCAATGTGGCAATTATTTGATTTCATGTATTCATAACAAAGAGTAGTGTATCCACCACTTTGGGACCACATGCAACTAGTATTATAATTTGTTCTATTGAATCTTAGCAATATATATCATACATTTGGCTTTGTTTCCTCATCTATTTCCATGTGTTATCTATATTTATCCTCAATGAAAACATGAATAATTAAATGATTAGTTCTTGAATGCTTGTAGTTTGTGTGTGTGTGGCTCTATTTTTAAGCCTTAAGGGGTTATGTCATGGGATGTATAATCAAAATGGTTCTTTTAGCCTTTTATTTAGAAATTTTATGTTGTAATGCTAAACAAATATTTGTAGCATGCACTGTTATTCTGTGAGAATGACAAAATGACTTTCCCTCTTTATTTGAAAACCTACTAATAGATCTATGCCAAACTAATGGAAAAGAAATTAATTCACTATCAAGTAATATATGTAACATCACATGGTTTATCCTTTGCATTGCTAGCTTGTATCTAAATAAATGGATCTATATCCATGAATTCCACATTATTTACCAAATCTATAAATGGTGACCTATTGGTAGCTATAGAGTATTGATCAATGTATTGTTCCTCATGCGTTCTATAAATGTTGGATTTGACAAAAATGTTAGTCCATGGTGCATTTGGTAGAACTATATGCTATGTAGCAGCTAAATGGAAAAAATATATTTTACTTTATCCACATCTGAAGTGATTATTTTTCTTGTATTTATATGCATTGTTATGATTGACTTGGAATCATCTATGTATTAACTTGGATAAACTGGTGTGAAATTCAACCCACATATACAATGATCAGCATTCATTGGTATTTCATTAGTGTCTTCATTATAACTAGCATTATATTTATCTTTAGTTTCCTTAATAAATATGAAATTTAGATCTTTTAAATTATTTAATAAAGGTAATTTTTGTAGATGTTCCTTATGGTCCACCTTTTGAGGTGAAATTTGTGGTTTTGAGCTATCTATAGATTGTGGCTTGTGATCATTTATACTATACTCACAAAACTCATATGTGTGTATTTTTTCTATAGGAATGATCTATGGTGGTGGCACTAGTGTGCATTGAGAGGCCTCAAATTATGATGAACCCTCATTAGTAGGTTTTGTAATCTTACAATATCTAAATGGTCGATTATCAACTTGGCATGTATATAAATATACGTCATGTATAAATTTGATACACTTGTGTAAAGTAGACAGTATGACTTACATGGCATGTATACATGGCCTACCTAAAATTAAATTATAGTGCAAGTGATTAGTCATTACTTAGGACTAAGTAGATAGGGTTTTTGGCCACACCGTGATATCCAAAGTGAGAGAACCCAAATCTTGGTGAGGCACATCATTAAATAGTTTGACATCCTTATATGCATTTTGAAGATTAGCCATATTAATACCCAATGTCTATAAGAATGTAATTTTTTAAATATTCAACCTTTAATCATTATCAATCAAAACTCTATTTACTATGGTATTTTTGATTTGAGCTTGTATAAGTAAAGGAAGATTTTGATCAATAATAGATTGTGTAGGTAGATCCTCATTACCAAAATATATATATCATCCTTAGTATCCTTCAATGTGTTTACAATAAATGTAAAGTAAAAGGGTTGTGTGCCATGAGGCATAAGTATATGATTCAATGTTTGGTACATGATATCTTTGAAAATATAATCTTTTAAAATAAAATATAACGTAGAAATTTTAGTTATTGTATTTGTTAACTACTCAATAATATCATATATTATAGGTTGATTAATTGGTCATGCTAGGTTGGGTTAGGAACAAGGAGGAATTACCTAAATTGGTTCTTCCTACCTTACCTAATGAGGCACTTAACCTCATCTATCAATAACAACTTAGATCTAAAGGTTTACTATAAGCCTAGGGTAAATAGTAGAGGTGGGATATGAGTGAATATAGTTGTGAGGTCTAAGGACAAGAGGAACAAAAGGAACCACTAGATCTCTCTAGCATCTAGTAGTAACAGGTGGCAATTCAAATTGATCCATGAAACAATAATTATCATATAAGTTCTCATTACTACACTCTTGACTAATAAAGGATGTGATTTTTGCCTTGACATTGTGTATCCATGGGCTTACATACATATGAAAGATTTGAAAAGTGATAGGAAAGAAACACGTAAATAGTACCAAGAAACTTTAGACTAAGAAGTAATGGACATTTTTAATCATTATAATCATAATTAATATATAAATTAGAGAAAATTTAGAAATTTGAAACCCAATTTAATGAAAGTGCATAAGATAGAAGGAAAATCCTACTAGAAATCTAGGGTTTTGGCAATGTTTAATAATAAGTGGGTTCACTAATATATTTCATCAAATTTAGTAAATAAGTGTATTAATTATTTAGATAAGATAAACCACTATGAAAAATCATAATGCTATAGATATGCAATAAATGGCACAAACTAATTTGATAATTAATATATTTGTAAAGATTTTAAAAAGGTAAGGTGAAAGAAAGAAATAACTTAACAAGAAAAATAGAATGCAAGACTAAGATATAAAATATGAAATTGATTGGGAGGCTCTATGATGATGTGATTCAAGAATAGTGTTTCTCTTACTCTCTAGACAAGAGTGTTTTAATCATGTAGGGGTGTGGTGCATTATAGTCCTTAGGGCATGCCAATGCCCTGTAATATTTTATGTTATATGACTGATATGGAAAGTTTGTTTTGACTATGTAATTTGTGTGACTATGCGAGAGATTATGATCTACTGGGAAAACCATAGTGTGTCATATTCTTCACTTGTAACCCTAGCTTGATATATAATGAGGAATGAATGAAAAAAATATTAAAAAAATGGATTAGAAGTTTAATTTATTTTTAATCTCAACACCCCACATGTTGAGTGTTGCCTACATACCAATACTATGAAGAGGGATAAAAGTTCGTGTAGTTCTCTCAGCTATAATGGTGTGTGTGAAATACTGGTGTAAGTATAGATGCTTACAAATTTTGATGTGATTATATGCTTTAACCATGACTTTTTACCTTAAAATAGTAGTCATAATTTAGCTTAGGGCTACTAGGGTTGTATGTAATTATAATTGGGATAAATAGGAAAATTTATCTCAATGTGCAATTCAAATTTTGGTGCTTATATTGGTATTATCTCTTATGTGCAAATGATTTTTAAATGTGTCTGTGTGTAGGTAATTCCTTTGGATAAGGATTTCTAGACATGTGGGATGACATGTTAGGTGATTTTTAATTTGATCAACTTGTTTTTATTTGGTAGGAGGATACAACTAGTGGAACTAGATAGGATTAAGGAGCACTCTTGTCCAAATGGCACATTACATTCCTATGAGCAAAGATAGTTGAGTTGGGAGTATGGATAAGCTTGATATATTTGGAATAAGAAATAGGGTTGTTCTAATATCATTAGTTACTTTTATTAATGGGTCATGGTAGTTAAAAGAGCATGGAATGAGGCAAGAGCGAAGAGATTATAAAAGGGTGGTCATAAATACACCTTTTTAGCTTAAATTTTAATTTATGTGTTTACATTTTCCCATTTAGTATATTACTGCAACAAAGTGAAATTACTAGAGTAAAAATAAAATACATACCTAAACTTAGCTATGAAGAACAAATATTGAATGTAGGCCATAGTGTTGAATTATGTTTCACGTAAAATTATAATTAAGCATGTATAAATTCAATCCTTTCTTAATATAGAAATCAAGAAGTAAAGACAAATAAACTTATATGTTTAATAACAATGAAAAAATACACCTGATTGGGTACATGAATTATTATGTTTTTAATGTAAAACTAGTGACTGGAGAGGGTAAGACACTTGGATATTTATTCTATGTTTAATAGCTTGGATTAGACTATGCACACCCCAATCCTCATTATAGGTGAGTGTGCTTAAGAACTCAAGCTAGGCTTGACTCCATCATCCCTTACCTCAAGTATTAATGTGGCTTGTAATTCTTATATGAATTCTAATGGATGATTTATTGTGAAAACCTCAATGCAAAACTTGTGAAAAAAGGTGAGCCAACCACTGTAGAAGGAATAAGGTTGATTTCTAGTGAAATTTTGGCATAAAATGGGTGCAAACATGGTGTAAAAATATAATAATTTGATTTTGGTACATAAATCATAGAGAATGACATGTATTTCCATTCCATTTACATAAGTGGTGAAAATTTTGAGTAAGGAGGTGATCATGTACTGTGCACATGCCTAAATATAATATTCGGTGTATACAAATTCTAGAACTGATAAATAGCATGTGATTTTTTGAGAAAAATATTTGGTCTAAACTGTAAAACACATGTTACACATGATGCTCCCAAACTAATAAAACTTAGTGCAAACCCAAGTTTTTTCCTCAAAACTATAACTAGGTATTATTACAAACTATCAAATACTATTTATGATTTTGATAATTTTAGGAAACTGATGTTTTATTCCTACTAGGGAAACATCACTTTGTTTTGGGCATTATCATCCTATGTCATTATCTAAATGAATAATTAGTGTCTAAAATTGATTGGTCAAATATGTAAAATATGTAAAATTTTGTCTATATATTTTACTTAGGAGCTTTGTTGCTAAGACAAGACATTGTGTTTGCCTCATATTTTAAGATGATTTATGGAGCCTATGTAATAAATTAATATAAAATAAAAATTTATGTGAGAGATGGTATGTAAAAATGTAAATTTGAGTAGTAATGATAACATGGAGAAGCATGGCATCATCATATGTATAATGGGATAAAAATTGTAATGTAAGATGAATGCGAAAACAAGCATACATAGTGACATTATCTAGATAAATGTTAGCAGTGAATGATGAATGTAAGTGATCAAACTAAGTATGTAAATTTGAAATAGATAAACTCGAGGGATGCATGATATAAATCAAAACATAATAAATGAGGAAGACACATGATGTCCATCATGACATCAAAAACTAATCAAAATTTACAAATAAATGGCATGGCCATGATACATATAAATAAAGAATACATTTAAAGCATCACAATACAAATAACCTAATCATTTCTTTCAAAAAAACTCAAATATGACTTCTATTTGTACTCAAAGGTGTTGACCTTGAGATCATATCTATTGTAACCAATATGTGGCAACCCCATGTTTGTAACCTATGCTAAGAGATCTATTAGGTACTTATCCTTTGAAATTAATTGTTCTCCTAGCACCTGTTAGACCAACATTAGACATGTATCATCTATGATCTTGTGTGCCTTAGTAATTATATCATAGAGATTTGAATTATCCTCTCATAGTTAAATGTTGTCTTGATCTATCTCTAACACTTTTTGAGAAATAAACTCCTAGAAGGTAGTATCACCTTCAATTAGTTTGGCCAAGGTTAATTTGAAAACATCTAGTGATAAATATTGGCTTGTTATCACCAATTTAAGTGGATTCATAGTAATTATTGAAGATATAACCTATTTTCTAAGTTATACAATCAAGAGGGTTCATGTTATTGCTACCATAACTGTGGATTGGATATACAACATCTAATGAGTGATTGATTGAACCTTTTCCTATGATGCCTCTTTTTGGGTTCCTCCCTAGGTTGATCTTGATATTACAAATGAATTTGAAAACTATTAGTTTGTATTGGTGATCAAACCCTTTATGCCTTAGTTTTATATTGCACAGGTTGTCATTGACCCTTATGTGATTGGACTTTCTCTTATATTTCTTCCTTATGCTTACTCTCCTTCTTTTATTTTGTCTTGGCCTCTTTTTTTTCCTTCATGTTTATTTTTTTTATACTATCTCCTTCACATCTTGTTCATCCCTTTCATTTGCAAATTTATCTTCTATGTCTTTCTTCTTTAGTTTTTCCTACTTCCATAGGTATTCCTTATTCTTCTCTTAAGCTTCCTTGGTTTATTTCTCAACCTATGATTTCTTTCTTTTTTATTCTCAATCCTCCTATTCCTATTTATTTTTCTATTCTTCCTCATATCTATATTTCTCTTCCTTTGCCTTTTCTTTGTTGGCATTAGATGTGTTTGCTTCAGCCTTGACATTTTCAATTTCTTGTGTTTGTTTTTTTAAGTGTCTTATTTTGGCTTGAGTTTATTTGGGTGTTTTTTTGTTATTATAATATGATCCATTAGAGCTTGTTGTTGCGCACCCATTACCATAGACTCAATAGTTTGAGAGCTAGGAGAGGGTACTTAGGGTGGTGTTGAGGAATATGGGGACAATGGGGTTGAATGTGGTGGGTATGGAGATGGATAAATAACCACTTGTATCTTGCTCATATGTGTTTTTTAATGAGCATATGGAACAAAAATTTTCTTTTAAAATTTATCTGCATGGGTCCATACAACAAGTTATCTCATTCTTCTTGCTCTTCCTAAGCTTATTCTTCCTCAGAATCTTTAATTATTAAAAATACACCCATGCATTATGTGATTTTTATAGAGGGACTCATAGTGATTAGAGTGTGTGGTCTACATGTTAATGGCCTTAGGTGACTTTCCTAGTGTACCCATGTTTATTTTATGGCTACTTATTGTGAAACTATCTACATTATTGAAGTTTCTAGCGATAATGAACCTGACCTTAATGAGCCTCCTTGAAATATGGTTTATGCCCTCTAGTTCACATCTTCCTCTTGCTCAATAGCATTGAATAACATTGACAAAGGTTGTGGGGGAATCTACACCATCATAATGTGTGGGACCATGTTGTGCACTTGAAAATTTTGAACAACCTTGAAAAAATCATTTTCTTCTTATGCCTCATAAAAATATTTTTTTATGTCCTTTAGTAGTGATCTGTAGACTATGTCTGGTGTGAGTCCCATTGTTTCCAAGTTATACTCTATTGTGATCTTTGGCATCCTCCTACTTGTGAGCCAAGGAGATAATTTTCAAGTCATATTTAGTGGTAGATAAGATGTGTGGTCAATGCCTTGCACTTAGGTTGAGTTCATTGTGTTTATGGAGCTCCCTATAGTTGTAGTGTTACTTAAGACTAATGTTGGGACTTTTTTCTGCTTGTACTTATGGTAATGGTAGTTATACTCTTAGAGTCATAGACTATAATCATTGCACCAATTTTGAAACCATGAATCTTTATATTTTCACTTATGCCTTTCCATCATTAATGTCAATGAAAAATGAGAGGGTAATTACTAGTGGTTTTAGTAGATCATGGATATTAATTTAGACCCCATTATGCATTTTGTTGACTATGGAAATCGATCCCAAGTATTCCAACACATCCATAGGTATTTGAGGGATTGAGATAGTTAAACCTTGAATTTATATTCACCCTTAATTTAAGCTCCCAATGTTTTCATAATGTTATCCAAATCTTTACTAGGTGAGGTTTGCGATGGTATTTTACAACCATTAATCCACATTCAATATAACTTTATCTTGTAGTGATTTCTATTACATGAAGTATAAGATTAGTACCAAAAATTTATACTAGAAAGACTATAACACTCCTAAAATGACCTTATCTATGTTGTTAATGAGATCTAAGATGAGAAACTCCAACCAATTGAAATATTCTCTCATCCTGATCATTCAGTGTGTTATATTAATTATTCCTTTGGTAGCTTAACTAATACTCTTGATGGTCTGCCAATACCTCTTCATTATGCACTTTTTAAACATTCATATAGGTGCATCAATCACCTATTTTATGGGTATTCCTCTTTATGCTCATGCATACACCTCCTTTATGTCTAAATGCATAGGCAAACTCTTGGTTTTGTAGGGTGTTAATGATTCTCCCATTTCTAGTAATCCAATAACATGTGTCATTATGTTATCATTAATATATATAGTCACATCCTTATAAATATGGATGGCACATTAATTTTATTGACTAAATATAGTCATCATTGTCTTATCTAGTTTCTTAAATATATCCCAGCATAAAATTATTTCTACATCTGAACCTCAAAAACTATCTGGAATTGCAAGGAATCCTAACTATGAACTAGTCACTTAATGTTGAGGGAAACACTCAATGTTGGATAATTATATGAATTCAAATGGATGCAGATCATTCCATCTCACTTGCCTCATGTTTGACCTGATACCTATCTCTTCCTTATATGAATAAGACATCAGTACAAAGATTTGGTGCATTACCATTATCTAATCATTATGGATGAATTACACTGAAACATTTGCTCAAATAATTCAATGGAATTTGGATCTCATAAAGAACTCATCTAATTTGATTTTTTCAAGTGTGATTCTCCCCTCTATTCCTTACCTTTATATATATATATATATATATATATATATATATATATATATATATATATATATATATATATATATATATATATATATATATATATATATGTGTGTGTATGTATATATATATATATGTATGTATATATATATATATATATATATATATATATATATATGTATGTATATATATATATATGTATGTATATATATATATATATATGTATGTATATATATATATATGTATGTATATATATATATATATATATATGTATATATATATATATATATGTATATATATGTATGTATATATATATATATACATGTATATATATATATATATACATATATACATATATATATATACATATATATATATATATACATATATATATATATACATATATATACATATATATATATACATATATATACATATATATATATACATATATATATATATATACATATATATATATATATATACATATATATATATATATACATATATATATATATATACATATATATATATATACATATATATATATATATACATATATATATAGGGATATATATATATATATATATATATCCCTAAATATTATTTAAACTCGCATTAACTCATTAATTTTAATTTTCACATCATTATCCTATTTTTTTTGAATTTTTATGGTCGTTGTGATGTGACCACCTCCTTTTAGATGAATATATTCAATACTTTCTCTAATAGCCTTCAAGGATGTGATTCACTACCTTTTATTTTCTTAAGAGTTTCCTTTATTGTGCATTAACTTATTATAACAAATATATCTATGTTGGAAATGGCATAATATTTGAAGTGTTTTAACATTAAATACCTTGGTAGTTACCATTTTCATACCACTCCATCATATGATTTATTCACCACATTATTCTTGAAATTGTTCTTCTGGTCAACCCATTGACCAATTTGTGTTCATTTAATGTTGTGTTATTTATTTTCATAATTTTTTGATTTTAAATTTGAATATGGTACATTCTCCCAATATTTTTGATATAGAGATCACACTATTTACATCTGCACTAGAACCTACAAAAAAAAATATAAACTATAAAATAAATAAAAATCCTAATTACATAGTGCTACTTAACACCCACTCTTTTTTTACATGTTTTTCTAGAGATCATCTTTGGTATGCTTAAGCCTAAAACCATTTACTTTCCCCAAAATAATGGTTCCTTGGTCTCTAAGTGAAATGGTTCCTTATTTTGACACTTCATGAATTGGACTCTTCCATTTGATACACAATTTCCCAAGGTGTGTTCTAAATTAATCATCATATAATAAGATCTTATGATCTTGTTGAAATTATTTTGATCACAGGTTGTGATCATGGCATTCCTTATGGCTATATTTATTTAATTATTGTGTCTAACTTTCTTGTTGCCTAATTCTTCCATTCTAGTTAAATCCAACAACCATGCCTGAAGTGATTTTTGATCCCCTAGTTGCATTATCAATGTGACTCACAAACTAGGAACTAGGTACTCTATAGGCATGACTGCTTCTATATCATAGACCAATTGAAAAGGAGTGAATCATATCACACATTTTTCATTGGTTTTTTAGGCCCATAGGATAATAGGTATATGACCCTCCCATTTTTTTCTCTAAACATTTCATATTTTCGTAAACATCTTTTCAATAACCTTGTTTGATGCTTCTACCTAGCCATTTACTTATGGATGATATGTAATTATTTTGTGATGTGATATCATGAAATCCTTAGTTAGGTTTTTAAGGTGTCATTCATGAAGTGTGTTCCTTTATCACTAATTAGATTTATGGGACACCTAGAAGTGTTTTCCTATGTCTTTGTAACTTCTTATTGATCTATTCAATCTCTTCTTTTTTATTCATTTGGGTCACTTTCCCAATATCATATGGTATCTATGATCTTTGTGGCACCTTCATTTCCTTCAAGTGATTTTTACTTTCCGTCTATGTAGTCTCCAAATTCTCTTGAGGTCTAGTTCCTTCCATAGTATTCATAGTCTCTATCCTACTCCTACTTGTAATTACTTGAGGACCAGTCTATTTTTTCCATCTCTTTTATTGTCATATTTCTCTCTTAAGTCCCACATACATTCTAGATTTTCTTCTCTACATCATCCATCTTATAGGTTTAGTTTCATGTTACTTATCTCAATTATTCATCATACACAACTTCAAATTTAATGTATCTTACATGGAATATTCAGTGACATATCCATCAATTATGATTTTTAACCAATAGTCTATCACACCTATCCAATCAATATCCAAGTTGCATAGTTTTTCAATATTTCCCTTATTCCAAAAAAAGTGATTTGTTTCTTTAGGCCTAAAGTAGTAATAATCAATTCTTGACAACCGAACAACTATAAATTCAGGAAACTCACACTATAAAATCCCATAAATCTTTGCATGAATGTGTTTAGCTGAAAATTATTTTGTGGAGCCTCCAATTCATATAGATTATTCTTCTATGAAGTTTTCTATTCTTTTATCCAACCAACATTCAAGGTCTCCTTGATTGGGTAACCATCTCAGCATGTTTCATTTTCCACACTCACCACACCATTGTTAGAATAAGTTCTTAAGAACACCCATCATAAATGTTAATGTTTGTATTATACAACATTGATTACATGTGTGAAATATTTAAATGGAATTAAGGCAATTAGAATCATTTTTAATGGACCTTAAATTAAACATAGTTTATTGGAAAATATGATACATCTTTTTAATATTAAACAAGTAGATTCATATAGAATAGAGAAAACATATGCGTAGAGAATAACACAGAAAAAATTCAATGGAACCATGATCTCTATATTATTAACTTCTCACACAAACCATATTTCTTCTTATTTATAATATAAGTATTTATAGAAATACAATGCTTATTTGTCACTTCATTATCTTGACCTTTTAATTCTAGTACCAAAGGAGTATTTACATCTTCTACCATCATTTAGTATTCAAACACAAGCCATATTGCATTAAAAATATTTTAAATTGTACACTTGTCACTTATATAGTAATTCTATGATTTTACACTTTATATTTTACTACCAAAAATAATAATGTTAACTGACAGTCAATTTGGCAGATGTTATTAGCCCATCATAACATTAATGACCTTATAGGCATAGACAATTAGTTCCAAATTTGAGCAATTCATAGCCCTAATTTTAACCCCTTTCCACTATTAGAATTTAGTTTATGAACCAAGAAAGCTAAATATCTTGATCTATTTAGTAATTTCTACATTTATCACATGCCATTTGTCAAATCAGTTTTGATATTTTACATTCAAATTCATACTTAATTATCATATCTTATAATCTAAATTAGTATGCCAATTTTTTATCCTAATTAAAGCTCACATAATAAAAATAGGTTAAAAACATATTAGTAGACCCAATTATTGTTCAAACAATGCCAAACCCTAGATATCCTTTAGGGTTTCATACTTCTTTCTAGGGTTTTTAGATTTTTTTAGCTTAGGGATTCAGTTATGATATCTAACTTCCCCACACAAAAGAAAATAAATATTTTCACCCTTGGTCCTATCCTTTTGCATACTTGCATGATTTGATCCTATGCCATCTAATAAGGCTAGTTCATTTTTCCCTTTAAGTTGTAGGTATAGATTAAGCATTGACCATATAGATCATAATCATATTCATTTATCTTCCTTTAAGATGGACAAAATAAATACAATGTATGTTTCATGTTCTATTAAAGATTCAATTATTCATAAATATGTAAAAACTAACGATTAGGTTGAAATTCCTAATTTATAATAGATAATTAAGATACTCAAGATAATCATCAAGCCTAAAATAGTGTTGATCCTAATGAATTTAATGGGATAAATTTTGACAAAGTCAAAGCCTTGTCCAAATTTTGTCATGGACTTCATCAACATCCTAAAAAAGTATATAAAGTGGTAAAATCAATCCTAACATCTAAGTCCACATAAAAATCTAAGGTTTTTAAATATGTGGAAAATATCATCCCTTTCCAATTATTAACCAACTCTTTCAAGCTACCAATCCAACCATAGGTGTTCATACCTATATTATTGGTATTATTCCTACATTTACACTTCTAGTCACATATGTGATGTACACCCAAGGTGTGGGGGTAACACAAGGATTCCAATAATTTTCCATGTTTATCCTTACATGTATGACTTATTACCATCCTATGATGACTACATGTATTTCATTATCAACCTCACCTAATGCATGTTCCCTAGACCATATTATTTTAGCTATGTAGGCTAAGGTATTGTAGTTAGAAAAAGGTGCATCTAGATCTATTCATTAAATGTATTTTTATGCCTTAATTCATAACCTATTAGTACATAAGATATAAATTTATCCCTTAAATATAATATTTTTATCTCCTTAACTTTTAATTTAAGATAAC